>JBBPBX010007771.1:0-59020 GCA_038048925.1 Garcialebias charrua | reverse complement strand
TGTGACCGGATTAAAATGTGCTCTGATTGCATAATTAAATAGTACTGTTTACATGGGCTCAATCCGTTCATGACAAGCGTTTACATGCAGCAGGCTTTTATTCTGACCAGAAGAACACACATGCGCAGAGTGATACACTCCCCCTTTAAAAAAAACCCGAAGAGGAAGTTGCTTTCGTGAAAACCACAGAAGAAGAATCCAAAAAAGCTAAGTCTGGTCCTCTGGACATTCAAAAAACAAAACAAAACAAAGCAAAAAAAAACTGTAGAAACGTTTCGTCTTTCGTCCGAAAGACTTCCTCAGTCTGAGAAGCTGAGTTCAGCTCAGTCTTATAAATAGCAGCCAAAAGGATGGCCCAGCACAGAAGATCAACATCATCAGGTCAGGACTCTGCGGTCTACACTCATCTCCAGGCCAGCGGTCACTCTTTCAGGGATGAAGATGTTCACATCCTTGATAGAGAGGAACAATGGTTTGAGAGAGGAGTAAAGGAGGCCATCTTTGTGAAAAGAAACCGTCCATCATTAAACAGAGGTGGAGGCCTCCGGGTTCAACTGTCCCCCACTTACAATGCTGTTATTGCTAGTATCACTCAGCCCTCTGTGAATAGCAAACAACCATCAGGGTGTTAACGATCCATCGTCAGGCTGATGGTCCTCCTTGATCATGTGAGCAGCTGGTTTCGGCTGTCATCAGCCAACTGGTTGATCCACTGTGGGAGGGTGCTATTTATAAGACTGAGCTGAACTCAGCTTCTCAGACTGAGGAAGTCTTTCGGACGAAAGACGAAACGTTTCTACAGGTTTTTTTTGCTTTGTTTTGTTTTGTTTTTTGAATGTCCAGAGGACCAGACTTAGCTTTTTTGGATTTTTCAACCTGGATTATTGAGCATGCATCAGGGCACAGAAGAAGAAGTTACTTCCGGGATGAAAGTAAACAGATGCGCCAAAAATGGACCCGCGCCAGACTGTAATGACGGCAATGGAGTTTTTACTGCACTACTGCACTCCCTGATTGAGCTACAGGCAAGCAACGCATGCTTTTAGTCTTTTTTAATTCTCAAGATGAGAGCGCTGGAAAAGGAGACATGTAGGGGAGGGGTGCGCTGCAGCGCGCAGCGCACATGCGCAGTCAGGACAGTTTTCCAAGGTCCGATAAAAGGAACAGATCAAGTGTTTCCATGCTCACCAATCTGGTTACTGATCGGCGTAAACCACCCGTTTCGAACGGATCGCAAATTAGGTCGCATCACGCCGAATACACAAAAAATAACCCGACGGTGTTTACATGACGCACTTTTGATCCGATCGGCCGTTTGATCCGATTACAGTACTTATGTCCATGTAAACATAGCTACTGTTGTTCCCTATGCAGCTGATAAACTTCTACCCTAATTAAGGCTGATTTGAACCATTGATTGCCACATGGTGACAGCACCCTACAACCTCTGAGGTTGTTTTCACACCTGATAGTCCGGTAGACTCAGTTTGGTTGGGGAACAATATTCATAACATCTTGTTTACATTTGAACTGGTGTAGTTTGTATTCACACTGCAATGTGCAGTCGAGCCAACCTGTTCAAACCAATATTTTCCCCCACTCGCCTGTGGTGGCACTGCACAAAAAACTACTGAAAGAAACAACACAGAAGAAGACATCCCATTGCATGCTCAATAATCCAGGTAGAAAAAGCTAAAAAAGTTAAGTCTGATCCTTTGGACATTCAAAAAACAAAACAAAACAAAAACATTTGTAGAAACGTTCCGTCTTTCCTCCGAAATACTTTTTTAGTCTGATGTACTGTATTCAGCTCAGTCTTTTAAATAGCACCTTCTCGTAGTGGATCAACCAGTTTGCTGCTGACAGCCAAAACGAGCTGCTCACGTGATCAAGGAGGACCATCAGCCTAACGATGGATCGTTAGCACCCTTATGGTTGCTTGCTATTCACAAGGGGCTGAGTGATACTAGCAATAACAGCATTGTAAGAGGGGGACAGTTGAACAGGGAGGCCTCCACCTCTGTTTAATGATGGACGGTTTCTTTTCACAAAGATGCCTCCTTTACTCCTCTCTCAAACCATTGTTCCTCTCTATCAAGGATGTGAACATCTTCATCCCTGAAAGAGTGACTGCTGGCCTGGAGATGAGTGTAGACCACAGAGTCCTGGCCTGATGATGTTGATCTTCTGTGCTGGGCCATCCTTTTGGCCAGTGGCTGTTTAGTTTCCCCGATGTAAGACTGATCACAGCCCTCCTGACACTGAACAGCATACACAATATTACTCTGTTTGTGCCAGGGGACTGGATCTTTGGCATGAACCAGTCTTTGCCATAATTTATTTTGGGGTTTAAAAGTTACTGGGACGTTAAGTTTAGAAAATAAACGTCTCAATTTCTCTGAAACTCCCGTAACATACGTAACGACCACTGGTCTGGGTTCCTCCTTTTCACCTGATGGCTGGCTGGAGTCCTGTTTGGGTTTCTTCTCTGCTTTCAGGAAGGCCCAGTTAGGATATCCACATTGCTCTAGAGTCTGTCTTGTGTGGGATTTCTCCTTCTGCCTGGCTCCTGAGTTAGTGAGGACGCTGTCTGCTCTGTGGTACAGAGTCCTAATGACTCCTAACTTGCATACCTGTCAAGTTTTGGATTTAAAAATAAGGGAAATTTTCTGCCGGGTACGCCGAGCCATCCCACTAGCCCAGGGATCTACAACCTTTATGATCAAAAGAGCCATTTCTGCCCCTTTGTTCACTAAATTAAACGTTTCCGGAGCCACAATACCTGCTACAACTGGGATTCTCAACTGGTGGCCCACAGACCACTTTAAGTTTGTTAGAGGACAATTTTCTGACCTGTAGTTTTCTGGCCATTGTAAAGCTGAAAATATCTAATGATTTGTTGATATTTTTACATTTTAGACTAAAAAAGACCAGATTATCATAAAGAAGGAAAAATAATGTGATCTTTCCCAATTAAAAAATAAAATAATGAACTATGCAGGTCTAGGTAAATTATTTTAATTGTGGAAAAATTAAATATCCTACTTCAAATAAATAAAGTTAACTTATGTTTTACTCATTCTATTAGTTCTAGTATTCACACATTTGCAAAGGAAATGACAGGAAAAACTGCTAAAACTAGCCCTTTTGTTGTTATAAGAACAAATAAAATTCAGTTTAAAGTTAGTTTTGATCAAAGCTTGGAAGAGCCACTGCTGAGGGACCAAAGAGCCGCATGTGGCTCCAGAGCCACAGGTTGCAGACCCCTGCACTAGCCCAACCAAAGTCCAGAACCCCTTACATTTTAAGACAGGTTTACAAGAAATCTAAAATAACTACCTATCAGCCTCTTTCAAACCAGTTATGTGATCACAATCTATCTGACAGGCTTACCTTTGTGCTTGACGGATTTTTCATGCTGACGGACATCGTTCCTTCCCCCATGAGAGAGAGACACTAAAGTCGCGGTTACAAATCTTAAAAAACGCGTAATAAACTTTAGGAAAGTAAATTCGCTGTCCCATTTTTCAACATATTTACACGAAGTCTTAACTTTTTTGGCAGGGACGCGTCCTCTCTCGTTAATTCTCGTTACATCCATCTCTCTGTTTTTCCGGGTTTGTTCCTGACCGCGCCGGCAGTAACATCGCGAGAACTGCCATCGAGGCGACTGTAGGTGGCAGTTCTCGCGAGGCTAGTGACAGAGGCACCGGAATGTTTTTTTTTTTTTTTTAAATAATATTATAATACGGGAGATTTCCGGGAAAATAATAATTCGGGATCACGACGGGAAAGAGGGGTAAAATACGGTAGTTTCCCGGCCAAAACGGGAGACTTGACAGATATGCTAACTTGTGCTCCAGAGTGTGATGGGAATCAAACTGTAAATACTGGTCTGTGTAGGTGGGTTTGCGGTACATCTCAGTTTGCAAATGTCCTTCATCAGAAAGGGGCTGTAACTCGGTCACTTAATATGTTTCCAAATATCTGGCGTCTGTACTCATCCCTTTAGTAGACTCTTGATGACAGAGTCTTCTTCAGAGCGGACCACTGCAGCGAGCTAACGGGAAAAACACGAGGAGAAGGGGTGTACATCTACGTGAGTAAAAACTGGTGCACAGATTGTGTTGTTGTAAAGCGCTTCTGCTCTATGGCTGTTGAACAAATAACAGTGAAGTGTCGGCCATATTACCTCCCCCGTGACTTCTCTATGATTTTTATCACAGTAATTTACATCCCACCTGAATCTAATGCAAATGACGCCCTACAGGAAACTCATGATCTAATCAGCTCGTTACAGAGTGAAAACTAGGGATGTCCCGATCCGATCACGTGATCGGAAACCGGGTCCCGATCACGTGATTTCAGACTCGACTCGACTCGGGCGTTACACACCGATCAGGGATCGGATATATATGTGTATATTTATTCTAAACACAAACGGGAATATTATATTAACTGTATGTTGAGTTACAGAGTCAAATTGTCTCGGAACAAAACATGCACAATAGTTTTGCAGCAGTGCCTGCCGTAAAGCAGTGCCTGCCGTAAAGCGGTGACTGTCGTAAAAAAGAAGCGGAACGCGGCATTAACTTGAAGTGGAGGCAGCGATGTCTGTCGTGTGGAGATATTTTAAAGTGGATGACAAATGGAAAGTTCGTATTTCAAGAGGAGGTAAGGAAAAGGCTGCATTTAACACAACAAACCTGATTAGGCACATCAGAAACAAACACCCGACACAATACACAGAGTTTAACCAGACAACCCAGCCGAAGACGAGCCAGCTCACGCTGCAAGAGACTTTATATTTATATTTATCTCATAAAGAAAAACATACACTTCCTTCTGTGAAGCCACAGGAGGAGAGTTAAGGAGTGCTGTTCAGAAAAGCATGTTACTAGCCTTATTTTATAAAACTGACACTTTAAGTTTCTTATTTGTTTACATGCCTGCTCAGGTTCTGGTTCTGCTCAGGTTCTGGTTCTGCTCAGGTTCTGGTTCTGCACAGGTTCTGGTTCTGCACAGGTTCTGGTTCTGCTCAGGTTCTGGTTCTGCACAGGTTCTGGTTCTGCTCAGGTTCTGGTTCTGCACAGGTTCTGGGTTCTGCACAGGTTCTGGTTCTGCTCAGGTTCTGGTTCTGCACAGGTTCTGGTTCTGCACAGGTTCTGGTTCTGCTCAGGTTCTGGTTCTGCTCAGGTTCTGGTTCTGCACAGGTTCTGGTTCTGCTCAGGTTCTGGTTCTGCACAGGTTCTGGTTCTGCTCAGGTTCTGGTTCTGCACAGGTTCTGGTTCTGCTCAGGTTCTGGTTCTGCACAGGTTCTGGTTCTGCTCAGGTTCTGGTTCTGCACAGGTTCTGGTTCTGCTCAGGTTCTGGTTCTGCACAGGTTCTGGTTCTGCTCAGGTTCTGGTTCTGCACAGGTTCTGGTTCTGCACAGGTTCTGGTTCTGCTCAGGTTCTGGTTCTGCTCAGGTTCTGGTTCTGCACAGGTTCTGGTTCTGCTCAGGTTCTGGTTCTGCACAGGTTCTGGTTCTGCTCAGGTTCTGGTTCTGCACAGGTTCTGGTTCTGCTCAGGTTCTGGTTCTGCTCAGGTTCTGGTTCTGCTCAGGTTCTGGTTCTGCTCAGGTTCTGGCCAGGTTCTGGTCAGGTTGTGGTCATGTTCTGGTATTTTAAGTTGAGCTGCTTATTTTAAATTAGACATTTATACTGTTGCACTAAACTTCAATGTGAAGAATTTTATTTTAAATCTTATTACTTGATTGTTCAATCTACCTCACAGAAGTACTCTGTTAAATGTTAAGGTAAATAAAATAAAAATTAAGGGACATCTGGATCTGTTTCTTTTTTTTCCCTTCATTTTAAAAATGTATTTTAGAAGTATCGGATCGGGACTCGGTATCGGCCAATTCCTAAAATTAAAGGACTCGGACTCGGACTCGGGGCCAGAAAAACCCGATCGGGACATCCCTAGTGAAAACCCTGAAGTACTATGCATTGTAGCCAGTGACTTCAATCACGTGAATTTAAAAGACTGTCTCCCAAACTTCAATCAACATGTTACCATGGCGACACGTGGAACCAACACCGTAGATCATTTTTACACAAACGTGAGGGACGCATACAAAGTCAAACCCTGCCCCCACCTAGGATCTTCTGATAACATATCCATTCTAATGGTTCCAGCTCTACCCCCACCACTGATACGCTCCAGACAAAAGGAAGTTAAATGCTGGATCAAGGACAGTGGCCCCATGCTGAGAGACTGTTTCGAAAGAACAGACTGGAATGTTTTCAGAGAAGCTGCAGAAAACAGAGGATTGGTTGATCTTGAACAATACACTTCCTCAGTACTAGGGTACATCAGCACATGCTTTGAAAATGTCTCCATCAAAAAACATGTTAAATGCTACCCCAACACAAAACCTTGGTTAAATGCAGAAGTCTGCACCCTACTGGCAGCCAGGAACACTGCCTTCAAGTCTGGACACACAGAGGAGCTGAGAAGGACTAGGATAGAGCTTGATGCTGGTATCAAGAGGGCCAAAGCCAAATATGCACAGAGGATTGAGGGTCAGTTCACTTCACAAGACCCACGGAGCATGTGGAGGGGCATTAAGTGCATAACAGATTACAAAGGAAGGAGTGAACAATGCCCCAAAGATCCATCTCTGTCTGATGCCCTCAACAAGTTTTATGCATGCTTTGAGGACCCAAACAGACCACCCAGCACCAGATTCACCTCACCACCAGATGAAGAGCATCTCAGCGTGACTGTAGCAGAAGTGTGTAGTAGTCTCAGGAGGATCAACCCTCACAAAGCAACCAGACCGGACAACATTCCCGGGAAAGTGCTAAAAGAATGTGCTAACCAGCTCTGTGATGTGCTGACCAACATCTTTAACACCTCACTTGCCTTGGAGACAGTTCCCACCTGCCTGAAAACTGTCACCATCATCCTAGTCCCAAAAAGCTCCACAGTGACTGGTCTGAATGACTATCGGCCAGTGGCCCTCACCCTGATAGTCGCGAAATGCTTTGGAAAACTGGTCATGACTCACATCAAAGCATCCATCAACATAAAGGAGGACCCTCATCAGTATGCATACTGTGAGAACCAATCAACAGAGGATGATCTCCTCTGTGGTCCACACTGCTCTCACCCACCTGGAACAGAAGGACTCATACGTCCGTATGCTCTTTGTGGACTTCACATCTGCCTTCAACACCATGATCCCCCAAATCCTGATGGACAAACTATTCACACTAGGGCTAAGCCCCTCCATTTGTAACTACCGTATTCGCCGTTGTAAAATACGCTCCGGTGTTTAATACGCTTTGTCAAATTATTAACAATAAACAAGAAAAAATTGTACACAATACGCCTCGGTGTTTAATACGCGTCATCGCCACGCGACGCGTCAGCTTTGTCCTGATCAAGATGGCGGCGACAGAAGCAAGCCAGTACGAAGAACTTCACAAGGAAACACGGTAAAAACAATAATTTTTTTGCGAGAAAAAATATATTTCTTAGCTGACTTTATAGAAGACGTGCTCCTGAGTTTAACTAAATGTTTAAATCAGCTGTATTAAAAAAAAAGTTTGCCGATTTTTATGCAGGCGCCAGGTGGGTCAGACCGGACGCTTTCTTTCTTTAAATTTAGCTAAATAAACGCTTAAAATATATATTTCTTAGCTGACTTAATAGTAGACGTACTCCTGAGTTTAACGAAATGTTCAAATCAGCTGGATTAAAAAAAAAAGTTCGCCGATTTTTATACAGGCGCCAGACGGGTCAAACCGGACGCTTTCTTTCTTTAAATTTAGCTAAATAAACACTTAAAAAATATATTTCTTAGCTGACTTAATAGTAGACGTACTCCTGAGTTTAACGAAATGTTCAAATCAGCTGGATTTAAAAAAAAAAGTTCAACGATTTTTATGCAAGCGCCAGGCGGGTCAAACCGGACGCTTTCTTTCTTTAAATTTAGCTAAATAAATGCTTAAAAAATATATTTCTTACCTCACCATAGCAGACGGGCTCCTGAGCTGAATCAAATGTGAAATCAGCTGGATTTAAAAATCCGCGGTGTGGTTTATAAGTGGTATCTTGCAAACAAAAACAACCGGTACATCCACAGCAGGGAGCGGGCAGCGACAGAGTCATCAGTCCGACCAAAGGAGGCTTTTTTCGGACACATGCAAGTAGAAACTTCTGGAAGTGGCCCCTCTTTCTCTTCGCTCTCTGAGTCCTCTGCTGGCTGTTGCCTACAGCCAGGGGGGCCGCCAGGAATTTTGGGCCCCATGAAAAAAAAATCCAATTGGGCCCCCCTGCAATAAGTATTTCAGTTTTGTTGTGTAATGGTAGAAAGCGCAAGAGAGAGAGGAAAATCCCCAGAGACTCTGCCATACATGTCAAATTGTCCATAATTTAAATGGATTTTCCCTAATTTTGCAGGTATACAGGTGTAGAAAGCAACCTCACAGATTTATTTTTTCAGTTTTACAAATTTTCTTTAAAAAAAAACTCAGTTTCAAATGTAAAACAACCCAATAAAGTTAAATGAACACATTCTTCAACTCTACACCCAGTCTGTCTTTATATGTCATTGTTAATATTACAGTACAGGTAGTCCCCGATTTACGAGCGCTCTGATCTACGAGGTTCCAGACTTACGAGCTGGCGAATTTTTGGAAAAAACGCAAAAAATACTGAGTTTTCATGTGTTTTTTCACCACAGTTCGTTAGCTAAACATGTGGACACACGTTTCCGATCATTTTTATGCACTCATAAGCAGTTTTTTGATGAAAAACGAGTGTTTGTAGTCGCGCTAGCGAAACCGTTCCAATTTACGAGCGAAATTCCGGACTTACGAGAGACATGGCAACCGTTCCGAAATACGAGATTTCCGGTTTACGAGCAACTCGTTGTAACGGATCTCGCTCGTAAATCGGGGACTACCTGTATTGTCTAATGAAGTAACTGTGATATGTGCATATTTTGTGATGATAGTGCTCCAATCGTTCTACAAATCGTTCTGCCATTAGAAATAAGTCCTCTCCCCGACCTCCTTTCTGTCTGGTTTGTTCTGTATCTCCCCCGCAGACAGCCCCCCACCCCCAATACAGAGTTGTTGGTGAAAATTACAATTACGGATTTTTGACAGTCACTATACAGGTAAATGTCCCAAGGGGTTGCCATGTATGCTCTGCAGTTACCTTACATGTCAATGAACAGCGTTGCTCACCTTTTTCACAGGGACAGGGAGGAGGAGTTCCACTGGAGTTTGGGCTGCTGCTGATTCTGACTCATCTGTTGTTAAGTGTGGTGAATAGTACAGGGATAAGTTATATGTATATATGAATATCTTGGTAAACATTTTCTTTCATTGATTAAATGCTGGTGAAATATGTCGTTACATTTGTGCCACCAGCTTGAGTAACACTGATTTAACAGCAGATATCAATATAAATGAACAATAATTTGAAGCATGTGCATTCAAATCACACACACGCTTGCTCATCTCCCTCTGCTTGCTCGTGGCTCTGTCTCTGCATGTTCAACCCAAGTTATATGTAAATGAAGCACATCAACAGCCAATCACAGCCAGGTTGTTTTCATTCAATCAAAGCATGTCTTGCAAATCAAAGTACTGAACCAAGAGGCGGAAGTGACAAAATCTTAGATATATTAAATCAACAAAATATAATATATAACTTAAACATTTGTAGCCCAAGAATATTTAGTTAAGCATACAAATATGCTTATTGTCAATGTGCATTTTAGGCAACATTTCTAAATTATATTACTTGTTGGTTTTGGTATTATTTGTAGATATTCAAATTCTACTAAGCAATACAACAAAATGTCTGTAAAGAAGACGGACTATCTAGTAAATTAATTTGAATATCTACAAATAGAATCAAACCCAACAAATAATACATCTTAATGTAATTAAGAAATATTGCCTATAATAATAATAATAAAAAAAGTTAAACTTTTCTTGTTTTTCTACCTGGAATACTGAATAATGGCATTACCTAAAACACAATGACAGTAAGCATATTTGGATGCTTAACTAAATATTCTAATCTGGTCTACAAAATAAAAACATGTGTATCTTATTATCTTTTGTTGAGTTAATAAATCCAAGATTTTGTCACTTCCGCCTCTTGGTTCAGTAATTTTAATGAAAAAGACCTGTCTGTGGTTGGATGGTGACGTGTGGTTCATAATTTGGGTTGCAGACAGAGAAGAGAGGGAGGGAGCAAAAAAAAAGAAAACGAGGCTAAGCTAGCGAACAGGTTGATAATCACGCACATCTCTACCCACCTCTCTTGGGGAAAAACTGTTACAAATCGAGACCCTTTCCTTTGTCTGTCTTCCTTTTCTTATTTCTCTTTCCTATTTTGACAGCCTGATTTTACGATTTTTCTGGGCAGCATATCTGTCATCATCTGACTTCAGAGCCTCTGAGCTCACTTGACGCTGCTGTGTGTGTGTGTGGTGAGCCAGAGAGCCCAAAGCAGCTAGGAACATACCATTTCATGCAGATACAGAGGGGTGTTGTTAAATATGACGATGTTTGCTTTTTGGTCTGGGAGAGATAATATTTAAGTTTTACTGTTAAAACAAGTAAAAACAAAGCTACTACCATTAATGTATTATTATCAGGGGCCCACCACCACACCATGAAAAAAATAAAAATAAAAAAGGCCAATCTTGGGCCCCTGTTTCTCAAGGGCCCCTGGAATCGTACCAACTTTTACCCCCCATACGGCGCCCCTGCCTACAGCACCCGTATAGCGGCCGAAACTGGTACTGCACCATTTTTGCCAAAAATTAAAAACGAAGAATCAGAGCGAAAAATTGGTCTAAAAATATGGGAAAAAATCCATAAATAATACTCTTCTGTGTTTAATACGCTGGACATTCAAATGAGCAAAAATACAGCGTATAATACACCGGTTTTTACGGTAGGTACTAGACTTTTTAACAAACAGACCTCAGTCAGTGAGGATCCACAACTTCTCCTCCTCCACCATAACCATCAGCACTGGCTCTCCTCAAGAATGTGTGTTGAGCCCTCTTCTGTTCACTTTGCTCACATATGATTGTGCAACTACCCATCCAGGCTGTCATATTGTAAAGTTTGCAGATGATACAGCTGTGGTGGGATGCATCACAAACAATGATGAGTCCAGCTATACTGGCAAGAGGTGGAACACCTGAAGAGCTGGTGCAAAGACAATAACCTTCACATCAATGTGAAGAAGACAAAGGAGATGATTGTGGACTTCAGAAGGAACAAACACACCCACACCCCACTGAACATAAGTGGATCTGCGGTGGAAGTGGTCTCCAGCTTACTTTCTCCACCACTGGTCTCCAGCTACAAGTACTTGGGTGTACACATGAATGATAACCTCAGCTTGACCAACAACACCACCAACCTGATCAAGAAAGGTCATCAGAGACTCTACTTCCTCAGACGGCTGAGACGAGCTGGTCGGAGTATTCCAGTCCTTACCTCCTTCTACAGGTGTGCAATGGAGAGCATCCTGTGCTCCAGCATCAATGTGTGGCATGGAGGCTGCACAGCTGCAGAAAGAAAAGTTCTACAGAGAGTGGTGAAGGCTGCACAGAAGTCTGTTGGAGTCAGTCTCCCCAGCATCACAGACATCTACACCTCCAGATGCAGGAAGAGAGCCACCTGCATCATGAAAGACCCCACTCACCCAGCACACACACTCTTTGCCCCACTCCCCTCAGGATGGAGGTTGAGGAGCATCAAGTGTAGAACCACTAGACTGAGGAACAGCTTCTACCCTGAGGCTGTTAGACTCATGAATACATAAATAATCAGAATAATCACTGTGAAATATCACATCATGCTGATGCTGATCTGTTTCTTGTTGCTGTGTTCATTCGTGACCATCTGCTCATACAGACTCATGTTCGTGCTGCTGTTTGGAATGATGTTTTTCTATTACATTAGTGCTTAGTGTATTTTTAGTTGATGTTTTTCTTAGTCATATCTTAGATGTTATTACTGTTCTTCTCTTACATTTTGTTGTTGGATGTAACTGGGACCCTGTGTACATAATCTCGTTTCATCACATGTACCACATGCGGTGCAAATGACAATAAAGATTCTCTGACTCTGACTCTGAGTCTCTGACTTTAGTTGGCAGCTCAGAACACCACATACAGAACACCATGGACTTTGTGGATAAGGTGAGGGATGTCATCATGGAGACTGATGAAACAATGGTCTCTTTTGATGTCACATCACTCTTTACATGCATTCCTGTTGATGAGGCAGTAGAGGTGGTCAGTTTAAGGTTAAAATCAGACACCACTCTGAGCAGCAGGACCAGGCTTTCCACAGAAAACTGTGTCAACTCTTGAAACTGTGCCTGCAGTCAACCTACTTCACATATGGGGAGAAATATTATAGGCAAAAACATGGCTGTGCTATGGGGTCTCCAGTTCCCTTATCAGTCAGTCCACTCAGTGCAACATATGACTATAGGAAATGTGCCCCCGCGCGGTTCACCTGAAGTAAAACCATCACGCCTTTTAAGGCAGGTGGGTGTCAGCGTCAGCAAGGAGACCCTGCCCTCTTTGCATAAAAAAGGCTGACGCTCCACCCTCATCCTATTTTACCCTTCACCTCGCTTCACACCTGAACTTCGCAAGACTCTCTAGGCTGAAATATACCTGAGCGTACTCACTAGACGCCTCTGTACGACGTATGTACGCTGAGGCAAAAGCGTAGCCCCGCGCAGCCCCTCAGGGCACGAACGCGCAAAGCTTTTTTTACGACCGCGCACGCTTGCGCGGTGTCTGACCATAAACTTCCCCGGCGCCGGACTGTTTTGTATGTTACACAAATGAATTTAATTCCTCTTCTTTATCGCTGATCCGGCCTTTTCTTTTGTTTTTTGCCTAAAGTCAAGTAATCGCTTCTTCCTCCGTTCACTCGATGATTGAAATGAATGAATTCATGTCCTACCTGGCAGCGCGATGTTTTAAATATTTCCTAGTGGGCTGTGGGTAGCTGGAATAGCGCTCCCTGTTTTTATTTTTATTTTTTTGAAGTTTATATTAACATATAAAGTGATAAAAGACCGCCGCAGGAGCAGCAAAAGCGAACAGCTGCTCCTCTGGACCAAAGCCAGTGCGTGTCTCATGAGCTGTCAATCATTTCAGTAGGCGTGTAAGCAAGTGACCAATCAGCGACCTCAGTTTGTCCACCTCTGCTCGCAGCTGCAGACGGGGCAGCTGCTGCTGCTCACATGACAACCAGGATTTGGAGCGAAACAACAAGGATTTGGAGCGAAAACGCGAGCATTTGAAAAGCGTAGCTTCTGAAGCTATATCAGCAAAATGCATGCACACAAAATGCGCTCGTAGAGTGGCATAGGGGAGGACGCTCAGGTATATTTCAGCCTTCTGTGACTGGATCGCTCGACTGGAGGTGAGCTCGCTCCCTGCCCAGAGCGTTACAGAGAACTTCCCTGAGAGCACTCAGGTTAGCGGAGGCTAACCTAGTGTCGTCAACTTTAACTTTCGAGATTTTCTTCTGCTCTTTTTGCAACTCAGCTAACGAGACGCTAACTGCGCCACATGCTACCCACCTAGCTAACGAGCTAACAGGCTACACCGAGAGCAGCTCAGTGAGAGGACTTCTTCGGACCACATTTAGCAGACGGCTAACTGGCTACAACTCGACGTCTCTCCTCAGCCATGGCTCCGGAGAAGAGCAAGAGGAAGTCGAAGAACTCCAACAAGACCAGTAGGCCAGCAAGCCCCGGCTCCCGAGCCTGCTCAAGCGGATGTGGTTATTCCCTTTCAGCGACGGACACCCACAAGGCCTGTCCGGTCTGCTTAGGGATGCTACACGCAAAAACAGCATTGGACTCCCCTGAGTCCTGCCCTCACTGCAGCCAGTTGTGTGAGGCCGTGAGACGGAGATGCATGGACGTTGTGGTCAAAGCCATGGGCGGCTCCACTGTGGCACGGGAACTGCTCCCCATTGAAGCTCTCACTCCCACTGCGGAGCTTGAAGCTGTCGAGCTAGAGGACAGCGGTCACGTCGACTGGGGAGAAAACATGGACATGGTGGCCCATGTTTGAGTTCAACACGAGGGACTTGTTATAAGCAGATGAGCTCTTGCTAACAGCCTCGGGTGAGCTAACTGATGACGAAGCCAAGAACAAGGATGAAGGAGAAGACGAGGACTTCTCCCAGAACCCCGTGGCAGGTCAACCAGAGACTGATGTGTCTGTCCCCGCTCTGTTCGAGCTGTGCCACAGAGCAATGGACGCACTACGGATTAATTGGCCAGAACCCCCCCTCAACAACAGGTAACAAGGTTGGCGGGGAACTTCTGGTTCGCCAAGCAACAGTCGGCCACGAGGCACAGGATGCCTATTTTTCCCGACTTCCAGACGGAGCTGACACGTACCTGGGTTGAACCCAGGGCACCTATGACTTTGCCTACCTCCCAGTTCCTGGACGTTGTCGGAATGGAGGCGGCGGGCATGGCCAACATCCCCCAGATGGAGGACATGTTGGCGGCCCATTTAGCCCCCAGGACTTCGGGCTCCAGACCAACACTACCTAGCAAGGCCTGTTGCGTGTCAGCCTTGCAGCTCGAGAAGTGTTACCGGGCCCAAGGCCTTGCGGTCCGCACCATGAACGCTTCAGCAATGATGCAAGCCTACTTGGCAGAAAAGCTTCAGGAGCTCCAGCAGACCTCCAACAAAAAGAAGGCGGCCGAGGCTTTGGATGAGGCCCGCAAGGTAACAGATTTTGTTCTCCATCTCATGGGGACAGCTGCCATCGCTCAGGGGAGGACTATGGCCGAGATTGTCATCGCTCAGCGCCACTTGTGGCTAACGCTGACGAACCTGCCAGAGGGCCAGAGGAACCCGTTCCTCCATCACCCCATTGAGCCCACAGGACTTTTTGGCGGTGCTCTTGAGAGAATTCAGATTAGACTGGAACAGATAAGAAAACCGGAAGAAGCCCTGCATGAGGGGATGCCAAGAAAACTTTTCCTGCAACCCAGAGATGCTAGTGGACACAGGAGTACGCAGCCTTGACACCACTCGGCCACATGCCGTCCCCCACAGAAAAGGCCAGCACTCGAGAGAGAGCAGCGGCCTAAGTCCGTTGCGGAGCTGTCCCAGGCTGGCCAAGCCTGGGCAAGGCACAGATTTGTTCCACGACAGGCGGGCCCACCGAGGTCCTCCTCAGTGAACTGGGACCGAAAGCAGAAGTCAGCCTGATGCAGGGCCGCTTCGCTATTATTCAGGTGCTCTCATCCACGAGGACAAAAGGGAGACTGAACATTTAATGCCAGACTTTGTGTATAAAAAGCCACGTTTATCTGGTGTAAATCATGTGTGCTCAAAAAATCACTCAAATGTTTGTGTAAAAAAGACAAATTGTTCTTTAAGCACGGCAATAAAGTCTCAGAAAACACAACGTGTCCTATGTGTAAAAAAAAAAAACAGCACCGTTTTTATGTAAAGAGTGTCAATAAAGGGGGGGGGCGGCACTCACACATTGCCACCTCGACCCTAATGAGACATGAACAGTCGGGGCAGACAATGAGCCCCTGCTGTAAGCCAGAGGTCTGTCTACAACAGACAGACTCTCTGGCTGCGGCAGAGGGACAGGCAAGTCCGTCGGAGGGCGAACGGGAGGGGGCCACTCTCCCCCCTCCCTTCCTCTTGACACACAAACATCACAGAATACACATGCCTTCCAGAATGAGCACACATGCTAGTGCCTGGAGAGCATGCAAACCAGGCACGTGGGTCATGTCCACTATCACCCCTGGTCTCAGGCTGCAGTTCTCCAAGCGTCCACCTCTCTTCAAGGGGGTGCTGTCGTCTTCCATCAGCCCAGCCCGTGCTCATGTCCTAAGAGACGAGATCTCCACCATGATTCAGAAAGGGGTGATCAGAGTGGTTCCTGCCCACGATATAAAAAAGGGATAACTACAGCAAGTACTTCCTGGTCCCAAAACGAGAACAGGGCCTGAGGCCTATCTTGGACCTCCGGGGTCTGAACAAAAGAATACGCACGTACAAATTCAGTATGTTAACACTCAGACAAGTTCTCTACTCGGTACATCCGAGAGATTACTTTTGTACTGTGGATCTGAAGGATGCCTTCTTCCACGTCAGCATCTTACCTTGCCACAGAAAATACCTCTACTTTGCCTTCGAGGGCACCGCGTTCGAGTTTTTGGCAATGCCTTTTGGCTTAAAAACCGTCCCATGGACATTCACAAAATACTTGGACGCGGCCTTGACCCCTGTGAGGGGTCATGGGGTCAGAGTTCTCAATTATCTCAATGATTTGCTGATTCTTGAACACAGCAGAGTCCAGGCAACGCTGCAAGCAGAAAAGGTGATGTCTCACCTGGAAGCTTTGGGTTTTGTTATAAACCTGGAAAAGAGCAATCTGACCCCATCCCAGATTACCGTATTTCTGGGAGTATGGCTGAACTCCATATTGTACAGGGCAAGGCTCACAGAGGCACGGGTTTCATACCTCCAACTCTGCCTAGCACGTTTTCAGCTAGGCCAGACGGTGTCTCTCAAGCTGTACCAGCGTCTCCTGGGCCTGTTGGCAGCAGCCATCGTCTGCGGGCCTCTGGCCTTATTAAAAATGCGCCCTCTGCAGATATGGATCAACAAACAATTGCAACTTGCCCCCCCTCAGCGAACGAGAGGGATGCTGATTGGCCAGGAGTGCACAAAGGCTCTGGAGCCATGGAAGACCCCCTACAGTGTTCAGCAAAGGCGTCACGCTAGGAAGGGTGTTGTTCCGAGTCCTGGTCACAACAGACATGTCAAAAACAGGGTGGAAAGGCCTCTGCAGGAACCAGCACACCCGCGGGGTCTGGAACCAGCAGGAGGCCAGGCTCCATATAAATTTCTTGGAACTCAGAGCAGTGTTTTTGTCTCTGAAACACTTTTACAGGAAGGGGCTAGTTACATAGCAACATGTCCTGATAAGATCAGACAATAGGACCACAGTCGCATATATCAACAGAGAAGGTGGGACAAGGTCCCAGCCCCTCCCTAGGTTGACGTAGAAACTACTCACATGGTGCAGCTCCCGAATCTTGTCGCTAAGGGCAACTCACGTCCCGGGCAAGCTGAATCACGGGACAGATGCCCTCTCAAGAGGGCCCCTCCTCCCCTCGGAATGACGGCTGAACCCACGCATTGTGAACCAGTTCTGGGCACGATACGGGATGGCCAACGTAGATCTGTTCGCTTACAACAACAATACACACTGCTCCCTGTATCATTCGATAAGGGAAGCGAACGCACCACTGGGGACAGATGCCCTAATGTACAGCTGGCCAGCGGAGAGGCTGTATTACGCGTTTTCACCTGTTCCCCTGATTCAGGCGACATTGGAATGTGTACGCAGGGTAGCTCTCTCTCTAATACTGATAGCCCCCAGGTGGTTTCCAGAGGTGATCTCACTCCTGGTGGGGTCACCATGGCAACTGCCCCCTCACAGGGACCTACTGACCCAGGCTCACGGACAGATCCTGCATCCACGCCCAGAACTATGGCAACTCTGGGCCTGGCCGCTGAGAGGGACCGGCTCAGTAATGTGGTAAACACAATACAGGGAGCGAGAGCACAGTCCACTCAGACTCTCTATGCTCGTAAGTGGTGTGTTTTTGAGGCCTGGTGTCTAGAGAGGAATATTATCTCATATTCTTGTAACTTGTTCCAGCTCCTCACCTTTCTCCAGGACCTGCTGGAGAAGGGTCGCTCTTTCTCCACCATTAAGGTCTTCCTATCTGCCATCTTGGCGTGCCACGAAGGCTGGGGAGGTAGATAGCCTGGTGCCCACCCTCTCATGATACGTTTAATGAAGGGCGTACTGAGAAAAATGTCCCCCGAGTAGGGTTTTGGCCCGCAATGGGACCTCCCTCTTGTGCCAGATGCACTGTATGACTCACCTTTTGAGCCTATTGGCAGCATTAAGATAGACTTATTATCTTATAAGGCTGCATTGTTCTTAGCTTTGTGCTCAGCAAAGCGTGTAGGAGACCTCCACGCTTTGTCAGTACATCCAATGTGTACTAGATTCGCCCCTGACAGGTCAAAGGTCACCTTGCGTCCAAACTTTTCATATATGCCTAAAGTCCCAACTTTGAATCCCAGAAGTCTGGACTTTGAGCTGTCAACTTTTCCTCCTCCCCCGTTCTAACTGCAGAACAGAGGCGGCTGAACGTACTCTGCCCTGTTAGGGCCCTGAGTGCCTACATGGAGAGAACTAACAGTTGGCGTAAAACAAACCAGTTGTTTGTGTGTTTTGCTAATCCTGCTGCAGGCAGAACCCTGTCAAAACAGCGCCTCTCACATTGGGTGACTGAGGCCATTAAGAGGACATACAGCAGCAAAGGTCAGCAGGTGCCCACTGGGGTACATGCTCACTCAACTAGAGGCCTAGCCACTTCCTGGGCCCTATTCAGAGGTGTTCCAGTAGCAGATATATGTGCAACTGCTAACTGGGCATCATCAAACACATTTGTGAAACACTACAGCTTCGATGTCACATCACGTGACGTAACTCAGGCTGTTCTCTCTACCACAGAGTAATGAGCAGCTGGCGCCTGTAGTCTAAGGCATAAGTTCTCACAAGCATGCATTTCCAGAGCATTTCCAGGGCGTGATTGAATTACGTTCCCATAGTCATATGTTGCACTGAGTGGACTGACTGATAAGGGAACTGAAGGTTATGCACCATAACCCATGTTCCCTGCAGGAAGGGAACGAGGTGCAACACATGTTTGCCCTTTCAATGTCCAAGCTCGGTGAAGTGCACTAGGAGGATGAGGGTGGAGCGTCAGCTTCTTTTATGCAAAGAGGGCGGGGCCTCCTTGCTGACGCTGACACCCACCTACCTGAAAAGGCGTGATTGTATTACTTCAGGTGAATTCCCATAGTCATATGTTGCACCTCGTTCCCTTCCTTCAGGGAACATGGGTTATGGTGCATAACCTTCAGTTTATCCTATTGTTGCCAACCTATACATGGAGGAGGTAGAAAAGAGAGCCTTGATGCCCTTTTCAGGGACACCATCAAGTCATTGGTTCAGGTATGTTGATGACACCTGAGTTAAAATTAAATCTTAGGAAGTCCAACATTTCACTGATCACATCAACTCTGTGGATAAATATATCAAGTTCACACGAGAAGATGTAAAAGATGGCAGGCTGGCTTTCTTGGACTGTGAGGTCTCAGTTTCTGATGGAGGACATTTACAAACTGAGGTGTACCACAAACCCACCCACACAGACCAGTACTGTATTCACAATTTGATTCCCATCACCCTCTGAAGCACAAGTTAGGAGTCATCAGGACTCTGTACCACAGAGCAGACAGCGTCCCCACTAACTCAGGAGCCAGGCAGAAGGAGAAATCCCACACAAGACAGGCTCTAGAGAAATGGGGATATCCTAACTGGGCCTTCCTGAAAGCTGAGAAGAAACCCAAACAGGACTCCAGCAAGCCATCAGGTGAAACAAAGAAGCCCAGACCCAGACCAGTGGTCGTTCCGTATAGAGCTTTGGAGCACACGTCACTGTGTGGGCGGGTGTCGGGGGCGTGTCGGGGCGTTCCGGTCTCGACCGCCATGTTTGTTGCCTTCAGAAAAAATAAAAGAAATTCAGGAGATTTCTTGCGTCACGGTTCTGAAAAGCAGGCAAAATAAAGTGGACTGTATCCTAATAAGCTTCTCCCAGGTGAGAAAAAAAAACTACATGGAAAAAATCGGTATAATTGGA
Organism: Garcialebias charrua; assembly: GCA_038048925.1. Taxonomy (NCBI): domain Eukaryota; kingdom Metazoa; phylum Chordata; class Actinopteri; order Cyprinodontiformes; family Rivulidae; genus Garcialebias; species Garcialebias charrua. The sequence goes on along the minus strand of JBBPBX010007771.1, from coordinate 39,184 downwards.
AATGTTGCCCGTTTGAAATAAATAAATAAATGGAGCAGAGACCCGGAGTAATACTTACCTCCACTGACATTCCCTTCCCAGTCATTTTAGCAGACCTGGTCTGTGTCAGTGTTTACACCACAAATAATTTTTATAATTACAAATCACTGGGAGAGCTGGTCCAATCTATGAACAGCTGGGTAGATGATTTGGACATTTTTAAAGCCCCCAGATTGTAAATACGTTGAAGGTACGTTGTTTTTGGCTCCTTAATTGTACATAAATTATTAATTTACATTTCTTTCAGAATCAAACAACCTTCTGTATGCTAGGAGTATTAAAAACTGAGAACACTTGATTTTTAAAGTATGTTTTTTAACTAAATTACAAAGGTCCAAGTTGAAAATTACCTTATTTTTAATGACTTGAGCATGTCTAATAACATGTAGACTTCAAATCTTGATTAGATTACTATAATCACTATATACAGTATATGTATTAAGATGCATATATATACTATATATTATACATTGTCTTTTCATTCACCATTTTAATTGTGTTGTTCACAGGTTCTGCTCTGACTCTGAGCCACCAGAACACCGTGGGTCATGCTGAGTAACAGTGTGTCTACACACAGAAATAAAATGGTGTGTGAATCATCAAAACACCTACATTAAAATACAGCTAGCAGTAAAAAAAATCTTAAAGTTAAAGCATGTGGTTTCATCATAAACACCAACTCCTGAACTTGGAGCATCTTCTGATGGACTCAGTGTGATCGCTGCTGCCTGGAGAAAGTTCCCTCACAGATACAAGACATGCAGCATCCAGCAGCTGGAGGCAGGAGATGAAGTTTACCTGCAGAAGCATCACCCACTCTGCACAGGTGCATAATCAAACCACTGTGACCTTGTGTGGACCACACAGACATGGCTGGACGTCTACAGAAAGCATGAAGCTTCCTAAAGATATTTCTCAGAGCTTGTACTTCAAGGGAGACATAATTATGTAAAACATGCTGTTGACTTATATTTGCACATTTTTGTGTGTTTTCTATAAAATGTATTAACTCACACGTTCATCACATTTACTGGAAATGTTTAATTACATCAAATGTTTACTTCAAAATGGATCTGTTTCATTTCAAATTCAAACAATGACAACAATACGGCAAAGCAATGAAGTCCTGTATAGTACCTGACTTTTTTGTGTCTCCCCTAAGAAATTCTTTGTCTAGCTGTTTTTTATTCAGCTCTGACCTGAGCTCCCTGTTTTCCTGTAAGAGACGATTAATTTCTGCTCTTCTTTGTTCGCACAACTGACATTCTGTTTGTCGCCTTTTTGCTGCTGGTTCATCTTCCTCCTCCCCATCTGCAGCGACAGTGATGTCCTCTCGTGGGGTTTCCACCGCAGACTCCACAACTTGCTCATGCTCCTCTCCAGCAGCCTCCACCACCTGTTGGTGCTCATCTCCTGCTGCCTCCATCACTGGTTGTTGCACATCTCCTGCAGCCTCCACTGCTTGTTGATTTTGCCTTTCCATCACTTCCTGGCCTTCATCTTCCCCTTGTTTTCTGCTGTAACGTCTCTTTAATGGACGAGCATGTCTGTCTGATGTTGACACTTTCACCTCGGAGTGTCCCAAGTGCAGTGTTGGAGCCCAGTCGGGATTTGACTCATCCATCTCATAAGAAGATTTGCCTTGAAGAGAACGCAGATCAGTAATATAATTATTGCCAGAAAACATTACTGTCATCCATCTAGTATATTATTTTTTTAGTTGAAATTACTGAAGTTCCATTGGTAGATTACCTTATTTTAATGGTGATGTATAAATGTCATAACAATGTACTACCCTTAAATATTCAGACACATTTTGTTAAAAGATGAAGCGCTTTAATGTGTAATATGTTGAAATTTGAAAATTGAGATGAGTTACTCATTTTTTGTTACTTATAGATTATTCTTTGAATAGATTGTTTGGAAAAGGGGCAGATATAATAAGATAGTTTCTTCTTTCTGCTGCCTTTCATTTTATATTTTCTTTTTTTTGTCTTTGTTGGGTATTTATTTTGATAAAATGAATAAAGAAATAAATTAATAATAAAAAACAATATGCTACAGTCAATGTGACAACACAATCAACTTTAAACAGTTTATTTTAAAATAACACAGATGTCCGACCTAAACTTGGTTGACCCACTATGCACTGAACTCGACCAAAACATGATACACCTTGACAAAATGGCACAACTCCAGTAAACTGATTTAAAATACTCACCTGAATGGAAATGTCTGGAACAAACAAGCATGTATCTTGTGATGTTGGAGAACGTTACATCAGGACGTCTCACTGCTGATATCCATGCCTCCTTTTTGTTATGGCCGACACAAGCTCGCCCTCGCGTTGTTTCCAGGTAGGGAAACTATAAAACGAGAGTCCGTTTTCTATTTTTTTACCTTTTCTGTCGTGTGAACGGACATTGCATCCTATTACACAGCAATTTAGGACCATTGCTAAGCTGTTGAAACCTGATTCGAACAAAATACGAGCAAGGCAGGAAAAATGGCGGATCGACAAAAAACTACAAAAAAAACTACCCACAATGCTGTGCGCGGTGGACCAGTGACGTCACGCTCCAAAGCTCTATATTGCGGGAGTTTCAGAGAAATTGAGATGTTTATTTTCTAAACATAACATCCCAGTGGCTTTTAAACCCCAAAATACATTATGGCAAAGACTGATTCATCCCAAAGATCCAGTCCCCCAGCACAAACAGAGTAATATTGTGTATGCTGTTCAGTGTCAGGAGGGCTGTGATCAGTCTTACATCAAGGAAACTAAACAGCCACTGGGCAAAAGGATGGCCCAGCACAGAAGATCAAGATCATCAGGCCAGGACTCTGCGGCCTGCTCTCATCTCCAGGCCAGCGGTAACTCGTTCAGGTATGAAGATGTTCACTTCCTTGATAAAGAGAAACAATGGTTTGAGAGAGGAGTAAAGGAGGCCATCTTTGTGAAAAGAAACCGTCCATCATTAAACAGAGGTGGAGGCATCTTAAATTTTTTTTGTATGAGGTACAGTACGTAGATATGTAGATGTGTATATGACTGCATATGCATGTATATGTATGTATGTATATATATGTAGGTATAGGTATATATATTTATAGAAAACTACTGCAAAACCAGGAATATTCTAAGTCTTTTTATACATATGAGTCAGAGAGTCTTTATTGTCATTTGCACCGCATGTGGTACATGTGATGAAAACGAGATTATGTACACGGGGTCCCAGTTATACCCAACAAATGCAAGAGAAAAACAGTAATAACATCTAGAATTAACTAAGAAAAACATCAACTAGTAATACACTAAGCCCTAATGTAGTGGAAAAACATCATTATAAACAGCAGCACGAACATGAGTCTGTATGAGCAGATGGTCACAAATGAACACAGCAACAAGAAAACAGATCAGCATCAGCATGATGTGATATTTTGCAGTGTTTATTCTTATTATTTATTTATTCATGAGTCTAACAGCCTCAGGGTAGAAGCTGTTCCTCAGTCTAGTGGTTCTACATTTGATGCTCCTCAACCTCCGTCCTGAGGGGAGTGGGGCAAAGAGTGAGTGTGCTGGGTGAGTGAGGTCTTTCATGATGCAGGTGGCTCTTTTCCTGCATCTGGAGGTGTAAATGTCTGTGATGGTGGGGAGACTGACTCCAACAGACTTCTGTGCAGCCTTCACCACTCTCTGTAGAGCTTTCCTCTCTGCAACTGTGCAGCCTCCATGCCACACATTGATGCTGGAGCACAGGATGCTCTCCACTGCACACCTGTAGAAGGAGGTGAGAACTGGGCTGCTCAGACCAGCTCGTCTCAGCCGTCTGAGGAAGTAGAGTCTCTGATGACCTTTCTTGATCAGGCTGGTGGTGTTGTTGCTCCAGCTGAGGTTATCATTCAAGTGTACACCCAAGTATTTGTAGCTGGAGACCACTTCCACCGCAGATCCACCTATGTTCAGTGGGGCGTGGGTGTGTTTGTTCCTTCTGAAGTCCACAATCATCTCCTTTGTCTTCTTCACATTCATGTGAAGATTATTCTCTTTGCACCAGCTCTCCAGGTGTTCCACCTCCTGTCTGTAGCTGGACTCATCATTGTTTGTGATGCATCCCACCACCGCTGTATCATCTGCAAACTTAACAATATGACAGCCTGGATGTGTGGCTGTACAATCATATGTGAGCAGAGTGAACAGAAGAGGGCTCAGCACACATCCTTGGGGAGAGCCAGTGCTGAGGGTTATGGTGGAGGAGGAGAAGTTGTGGATCTTCACGGACTGTGGTCTGTTTGTTAAGAAGTCTAGTACCCAGTTACAAATGGAGGGGCTTAGTCCAAGTGTGGATAGTTTGTCTATCAGAGTTTGGGGGATCATGGTGTTGAAGGCAGATGTGAAGTCCACAAAGAGCATGCACACGTATGAGTCCTTCTGATCCAGGTGGGTGAGAGCAGTGTGGACCAAAGAGGAGATGGCGTCCTCTGTTGATCGGTTCTCGCGGTATGCATATTGATGAGGGTCCTCGTTGATGTTGACGGTTGTCTTGATGTGGGACATGACCAGTTTCTCAAAACATTTAGCGACTATCGGGGTGAGGGCCACCGGTCTATAGTCATTCAGACCAGTCACTGTGGAGCTCTTTGGAACTGGGATGATGGTGGCGGTCTTCAGGCAGGTGGGAACTGACTCCAGTGAAAGTGAGGTGGTGAAGATGTCAGCCAGCACCTCACAGAGCTGGTCCGCACATTCCTTCAGAACTTTCCCTGGGATGTTGTCTGGTCCGGTTGCTTTATGAGGGTTGATCCTTCTGAGACTGCCTCTCACTTCTGCTGCGGTCACTCTGAGATGCTCTTCATCTGGTGATGAGGTGAGTCTGGTGCTAGCTGGTCTGTTTGGATCTTCAAAACGTGCATAAAACTTATTGAGGGCATCAGGCAGAGATGGGTCCCTGGGGCATTGTTTGCTCTTGCCTTTGTAATCTGTTATGCATTTGATGCCCTTCCACATGCTCCGTGGGTCTTGTGAGGTGAACTGTCCCTCGATCCTCTGTGCATACGTGGCCTTGGCCTTCTTAATGCCATCAACCAGTTCTTTCCTGGTCTTTCTCAGCTCCTCTGTATCTCCGGACTTGAATGCAGTGTCCCTGGCTGCTAGCAGGGTGCGGACTTCTTTATTTAACCAGGGTTTTTTGTTGGGGTAACATTTAACATATTTTTTTATGGATACATTTTCAGAGCATGTGCTAATGTAACCCAGAACTGAGGAAGCATAAAGTTCCAGATCCACTGAGCTCCCATTCGTAGCTGCCTCCCTGAAGACAGACCAGTTTGTTTTCAAAACAGTCTCTCAGCATGGAGGTACTATCTTGAAGCCAAACTCTTATCTCTCTTTGTTCCGGCTTGGAGCGTCTCAGCGGGGGAAGCTGTGCTGGGACCAAGATCAAAGAGCAGTGATCGGAAGCCCCGAGCGGAGGGCGTGGCTTCGCCGTGTACGACCCCTTCACATTCGTGTAGACTTGGTCAAGCATTTTATTTCCTCTTGTTGCTGTGAAAACATGCTGATTGAAGGTTGGGAGGGAGACCTGTAACTCTACATGATTGAAGTCACCAGAAACAATGAAGAGCCCCTCAGGATATTTACATTGCAGCGAGGTGAGTAAGTCATGAATTTCTCACTGGGCGTCATTAGCATTAGCATCAGGGGCTATGTAAATAGCAGTGATTAGGATCACTGAATAGTCACGGGGCATGTAATGAGGACGACACCTTACTGTTAACAACTCCACAGCAGCTGAGCAAAGCCTTTTGATAACAGCACAGTTTGAACACCAATCCTTGTGCACGTAAAGACACACACCACTGCCTCGTGTTTTTCCCGTAGTCTCGGTGCACCGGTCCGTTCTGAAAAAGAGTCTGTCATCCAGCTCATAAACAGAGTCCGGTGTATCCTCAGAGATCCACGTTTCTGTCAGGCAGAGCACAGAGCACCTCCTCAATTCCTCTGACGCTGTTACTCTCAGTCGGAGCAGATCCATTTTGTTGTCCAGCGAGCGGACGTTGGATAGAAAAAGAGCTGGCATCGGGGGTCTCCCGGTTTTAGCGTCTGCCCGCAGTCTCGTCATAATTCCTGCTCGGCAGCCCCGTTTCTGACCTCGGGAGCACCGCTTCCTTTTCTTTCCCCTGGAGCGTGAACCGGAGCGCATCTGCTTCCAGAAAGATGTTCTTAACAGCTCCAATCTTCCGAGTATATGTGTTTACTTGCTGTGTTCTTTCATGTTCTTTGCAGGTTTGCGGACAGCGGTCAGGTTTGTTTGCTTTGTGCTCTCTTTGTGTTTGTTTATTATATTTTGTGGTCTTACTTTCCTTCTTTCCTTTCTTTCTATCCTATTTTAAAAAATCATAATGGTGTGAAGAGGATGGCTATAGGGTGAGAAGGGAGGCCATCTATAAAATGAAAAAGAAAAAGGAATATTTAAGAGTACTCAAATAATGAGCTTGATTCTATTTATATTATGAACTTATATTACTATAGTAATGATGATAAAACATGTACAGTATATGTACAGTATTGCTTATATTTATGATGGGTTTTGATATGGATAAAACCCAAGGTTATTGATTATTAGGTCTGTTCCACACAAGACAGATTCCTGTTTCCATGTCTGTTGCTGAGCTGACCAAAATGGATGGAGACCTAACCCTAGTTTTGGACCAGGAGATTGGTTGAATCCCCATAACTCTTTCCATTGCAGTAGGAGGCACTTTTAACCTACAGTAGGATTCACGTGTGTTAAAATTATTAGATATGTGTAATCAAATCAGGAGTGGTTAAGTGAAGTATATAATGACTTTGAAAACAAACAACATGCTGGGTAAATTAACAGTGTTATTTATTTGTACACAAATGTTACTGACAGGGGCGGCCGGCCAATAGAGGGTGCCAGAGCTCCACCCCACTGGATGTTCTGGACCATTTGACATTTAATACTTTAAAAAAATTTTTTTTAAAATGAAATAATAACATAAAAATATTTCGAAATATATGCATACATGTTTTTAGTTGTGTAGGATAAATAGTTCCAGCCGCCACTGGTTACTGAAATATATACCTTTAGATGTAATAATTTGGGCTTTAGTTTTCGTCTTTAAATTCACACGTTGCACCTGAAGTTATAAATTCTATATGAAAACACATGAGCCTAGCCTTGTAAATAACGTGTTGCTTGTAAACATATCAGTACAAAATTTAGGAGATTGCAAATCAATTATGCATGTACATTCCTTCACCGCTAACAAAGTGTGAGGAGTAAATTCTTGTAGTTTCAGATTGCTTGTCTTTCCTGTTGGCGAGCCGCACTAGTCGGCACTCAGTACTGAGTAGCAAAGTTTGTTTTCCTTCATGCTTTCTCAATTTACTGATTTATTTGCTCTGTTTTTACACCCTTTGACCCAACAGTACACAAACATCCTCAATCTCTCACACATTCACTGAGGTCGAAAGTTGCTTTTTGTTTGTTTATTCTACTGGTATGTAGAAGTGTGACTTTAGTTGGAAACTATGTATACACACACAAAGTATATGTGTATGCTTTTTTCAATAAACCACATTCTTGGCCATGCACATTATTTTGTTTTCATCCTCTACCCAACATGGCTCGTTTTATAATAATGTTAGTTATTTGTTTCAGTACATTATTAAAATGAAGACTTGCAGAACTGGGCCATTTTTATTTTCAATAATCATTAATGAATCTTACAGGATAACTTGTTGGATGTTTTCTCCAGAGGAGAGCTCCCATGCAGGAGTCATGCTGCGTTCCAGTTACCTCGTATTCTGGGAACTGGGAAGTGATAGTGACATCATTTCCCAAGCTACCACTTGAAAACACGTTCAGGTTCTCCCTGTGGAAAATCAAGATGGACGCACGCTTTTTGTTGTTGTTGCTGTTTCAGAATATAATAAATTACTAACCAGATATGCACTCCTGACACAGAACATGTCAGTGGAGGATGATGACCACCGAAGGTAATTGATTTAATATATATTTTTCTCAAAAGCTACGTCCAGACCGAACTCTTTTTGAGTGGTCAAAAAGCGCGAAACGCCTCAAAGTGAACGCACTGGACCCAGTGGTGTTCAGACCGGAACATGAAGCGGCGGTGGCGGTGGCGGCGGGGTGTGGGAGGAGTTAGCAGAGAAACTTTCAGGGTCAGGGTGTGGTTGAGACCCAAGTGCAAGCAAGAACTCCAAGAGTGTAGCAAAAACAGTCTTTTAATTTACAAAAACTCAAAAACAAGGCACTTAACTGAACAGGACATCCGACCATGCTGGTGTAGTCATTACACTTAATGCTCCCCTGCTTGAGAAGCATGAGAACCCAGAATATAAAGGTGAGGAACTAATCATGGGAACACAAAACACCTGGGGAGTAATCAAACTAAAACATAGGAGCAAACTGAACATATTACATGAAGGACCAACAGAGGGAGGAACTCCCCCCCCCTCCACACACACACACAAAAGACCAGGCCGGGAGGAGGGAGGAACCGCAAGGACGGTTGGCCCAGTCAAAGACACACAAGGACAACACAGAAACTAAACTAAACACAACTAAACACAAAGACTAGACCTATGAAATACTAAAAAGTTCAAAAAGGAAGGCCAGGAGGTCGTCAGCGTCAGGACCCTCGTCGACGTCAGGAACATCTTCGTCGGCGTCAGGAACCATCTTCGTCTGCGTCAGGAACCATCTTCGTCGGCGTCAGGAACCATCTTCGTCGGCGTCAGGAACCATCTTCGTCGGCGTCAGGAACCATCTTCGTCGGCGTCAGGAACCATCTTCGTCGGCGTCAGGAACCATCTTCGTCGGCGTCAGGAACCATCTTCGTCGGCGTCAGGAACCATCTTCGTCGGCGTCAGGAACCATCTTCGTCGGCGTCAGGAACCATCTTCGTCGGCGTCAGGAACCATCTTCGTCGGCGTCAGGAACCATCTTCGTCGGCGTCAGGAACCATCTTCGTCGGCGTCAGGAACCATCTTCGTCGGCGTCAGGAACCATCTTCGTCGGCGTCAGGAACCATCTTCGTCGGCGTCAGGAACCATCTTCGTCGGCGTCAGGAACCATCTTCGTCGGCGTCAGGAACCATCTTCGTCGCGTCAGGAACCATCGGCGGCGGCGTCAGGAACCATCGTTGTCGGCGTCAGGAACCATCGTCGTCGGCGTCAGGAACCATCGTCGTCAGCGTTCGGACCATCTTCGTCTATATAAGGGGCGCGGAAGCCATCTTGGAGTGTGCCAGGTAAGAGTGAGTTGATCCTCTGTCCCACTCAGTTTCCTCTCGGTGCACAGTCCTTTTAGAAACGCATACAAAAAAGAGAAAAAAAAACTGCTGCTGGGTCTCTAGGAGGTTTGTTTGCTGGATCCCAGAGAAGTCTGCCAACTAGGTCTCATGGAGGTCTGCTTGCTGGTTCTCTTGGAGGGGAGCATTCTGTCAGGGTCGGTGTGTGGTTGAGACCCAAGTGCAAGCAAGAACTCCAAGAGTGTAGCAAAAACAGTCTTTTAATTTACAAAAACTCAAAAACAAGGCACTTAACTGAACAGGACATCCGACCATGCTGGTGTAGTCATTACACTTAATGCTCCCCTGCTTGAGAAGCATGAGAACCCAGAATATAAAGGTGAGGAACTAATCATGGGAACACAAAACACCTGGGGAGTAATCAAACTAAAACATAGGAGCAAACTGAACATATTACATGAAGGACCAACAGAGGGAGGAACTCCCCCCCCCTCCACACACACACACAAAAGACCAGGCCGGGAGGAGGGAGGAACCGCAAGGACGGTTGGCCCAGTCAAAGACACACAAGGACAACACAGAAACTAAACTAAACACAACTAAACACAAAGACTAGACCTATGAAATACTAAAAAGTTCAAAAAGGAAGGCCAGGAGGTCGTCAGCGTCAGGACCCTCGTCGACGTCAGGAACATCTTCGTCGGCGTCAGGAACCATCTTCGTCTGCGTCAGGAACCATCTTCGTCGGCGTCAGGAACCATCTTCGTCGGCGTCAGGAACCATCTTCGTCGGCGTCAGGAACCATCTTCGTCGGCGTCAGGAACCATCTTCGTCGGCGTCAGGAACCATCTTCGTCGGCGTCAGGAACCATCTTCGTCGGCGTCAGGAACCATCTTCGTCGGCGTCAGGAACCATCTTCGTCGGCGTCAGGAACCATCTTCGTCGGCGTCAGGAACCATCTTCGTCGGCGTCAGGAACCATCTTCGTCGGCGTCAGGAACCATCTTCGTCGGCGTCAGGAACCATCTTCGTCGGCGTCAGGAACCATCTTCGTCGGCGTCAGGAACCATCTTCGTCGGCGTCAGGAACCATCTGCGGCGGCGTCAGGAACCATCGTTGTCGGCGTCAGGAACCATCGTCGTCGGCGTCAGGAACCATCGTCGTCAGCGTTCGGACCATCTTTGTCTATATAAGGGGCGCAGAAGCCATCTTGGAGTGTGCCAGGTAAGAGTGAGTTGATCCTCTGTCCCACTCAGTTTCCTCTCGGTGCACAGTCCTTTTAGAAACGCATACAAAAAAGAGAAGAAAAAAAAACTCCTGCTGGGTCTCTAGGAGGTTTGTTTGCTGGATCCCAGAGAAGTCTGCCAACTAGGTCTCATGGAGGTCTGCTGGCTGGTTCTCTTGGAGGGGAGCATTCTGTCAGGGTCGGGGTGTGGTTGAGACCCAAGTGCAAGCAAGAACTCCAAGAGTGTAGCATAAACAGTCTTTTAATTTACAAAAACTCAAAAACAAGGCACTTAACTGAACAGGACATCCGACCATGCTGGTGTAGGCATTACACTTAATGCTCCCCTGCTTGAGAAGCAGGAGAGCCCAGAATATAAAGGTGAGGAACTAATCATGGGAACACAAAACACCTGGGGAGTAATCAAACTAAAACACAGGAGCAAACTGAACATATTACATGAAGGACCAGCAGAGGGAGCCATCCTGAGAGAAACTTGCTAAACGTGAAACCCTCTCACAAACCATGCGTCACACAGTTGCGCAATACCCATCCCCTCTTTACTGCGTCACATAGCTGACTCTTCCTCTCTCCTCCCCCGACTCTCCCTGATTGGTTAACAGACGCACTGAACGGCGAAATCTTCGACATTTTCAAGGCGAGCTGTGGAGGCTGCCGCAGGCACCGCATGCTCGGAAAACGCTCTGCCGCCCCTTCCGCACCGCTCAAAATGGACGTGACGCGACGCCCGACCCCTAGAGGCGCGTCCCCCATTGACTTTGCATGTAAACCGGCCGCTCCTGCAGCTCAAAACGCGTTCGGTCTGGACGTACCATAATTCTTCAATGTAAATCGCTGGGAAAAAAGAAAAACTGGCTTTACAGCTAAGAAAACAAAAACAACAAAAACAACAAAAACAACGTGATTAAATACATGCAACAACATTTTAGAACTGTTATTTTAGTAAAAGTTGAGGCGTTTCAGTGGCGTACCCTCAAGGCCTGCAAGGCCTTCTCTGAAGGCCTTAAAATTATTAAAAATTAAAATTAAAAATTAAAATTAAAAATTAAAAATAATATTTTTTAATTTTTTATTTATTTATTATATTTTGTCCATGAATACGTATTACATAATTCCAAATGGTCTGTCCACTTCCTTTCATTGCTTCCCCCTTGGTTTTGCTGCATCTAGATGTGTATTTTCATATTTATTATTGAACCAATCACATTTCAGCCACTATTGTTGCTAGGTAGATTAGAAGTCTTCTCTCTGAGCTCTTGTACCCCTGTAGCACTGTCGACCAAGCTGTTGCTTCAACCAATCAGATCTTGAGTTTATGTCTATGGCCGAGACCAAAAGCCTTCTAGCTTCTAGTTACGTTTTACGTTTTTTACGACGACGTACGGAAACGTCAGCGTATTCACACGCTTTGATTGGATATTCAATATGTGACGTCACGTCCGCCGAGCGGAAGCTAATGGCTAATGGCTAATCGGGCTGTCCGGTAAAATAAGCTTTATCGCTAATTTTTTTTAGAATCTAAGTAGGTTTTAACAGTTTTGCAATGGTCCAATCTTGCTGTGTTATTGGATGTAATGTCCGATCACACGACCTGATAGGTAGAAAGAGAGAAAACAGACTTTCTGTTTATGTTTGCTGCACCGCAGTGAAGTTAGTTTCAAGTTGGACGTTGGATATTCAAGTTCCGTGTCAGCATGTCTTCAGCGCTGCTTTGCTCCGTCCAACTTCAAACTGGAAACAACGCGAAGCAGGAGCTCATGTGAAGAATGGCCTGATATCAGCGGTGACATGTCATGATACAACTTTCTGCATGTCCCAAAATAACTGCTAGTTTGTTCCACACACTCTGATGAGTTTTGTTACATTATTTATAGATAATTATTGTTTGAATTGATTGTTTGAATTTATTTTGTTTTAAGAAGGAGCAATAAGATTTTTTTTTCATCTGCTACCTTTCATTTTATATCTTTGTTTTTTTTTCCCTTTCATATGTCTGTAAATTTTCTTTGTGTTTAAAAAACTCACAATTTCAACTAACATTTTTTATTTTTATTTTATTTATTCATTTTATAATACATTAATGTGTCCTGTTCAGCATTTTTGCCATCTTTTTATTGTCTCACACAAAACTGACTAATATCAGACAAGCTCACAACAGAAGCTGTGACCTCAAATTATTACCTGGGGATATTAAATATTTATTATCAATTATATATTATTATTATTATTATCAATTATTAATATAATATTAAAGACAGTGTAATAACAAATAATCAGGGTTTTTGGTGAGTAAAATGTTGCTATATTCCTAAATAATATTGCAGTTTTATCAGGTTATTTTTGATGCTTTTTTTATGTGTGTCGCAGCTGTACCTGTAGTAGAAGTTTTATAGTCATAAAATAGTTATTGAGGCTTGGATTGATTCAGACGGAGCACTACTGAAGGCCTAGGTGTGAAATGCACCGCCCGCCATTGAGGCGTTTACTTACTGAAGACGCGAGTATCCGCCATCTTGAATGGAAACTGGGAGCAGAAAAAATTCTCCCACTTTACGAGTGGGAGTTTACCACTAGAGCGGGCGTTCCGGTTTCAATCTACCACTGGGAACTGGGAAATTCCCACAATACGAGGTAACTGGAACGCAGCAACAGAATACAGTTCTAGGTGTCGAGTTTGCAATGTCCATGATGAATTTGAGGCTATTTTGAGAAAAAGTTGTGAAATACATTTTTTTAAACCTGTTTAAAACTCAAGCATTTGAGACATATGCAAAAAAGTTGAAATACCCAGAAGTCTGGAGATATTTGGTTCTCTTTAGGAGCAGTCCTAAATGGGTAACAAATGCCTCTTTTCCACCGCTCGGCTCGGCTCGGGTTGGATCGGCTCAGGTCGGCTCAGTTCGGGTCGGGTCACATCTATGTTCTGTTTCCACAGCTTTTTTGTACCCCTTCTGTGGGCGGGGTCCAGAATCCTACTCGTCTTACCACATGGTGGCAGTAGTGTTCCTCAAGCTATTTACTACAGTACTAGCCACCACTAGAAGAAGAACACAATAAAGACTTTGTATCACATATTATCAATTCTATCAAAAACCACATAGCTGATATTTTTCAAAAAAATCTAGTGTGATCACAACATGTTCATATACGAAATGTATCCTGTTGGAGTTATTTGAAATAAAATTCAATGTTTTATAGACATAAATGTGTCAACCTACGTCCATTATTTTCTACTTTGTATCACATATTATCAATTCTATCAAAAACCACAAAGCTGATATTTTTCAAAAAAATCTAGTGTGATCACAACATGTTCATATACGAAATGTATCCTGTTGGAGTTATTTGAAATAAAATTCAATGTTTTATAGACATAAATGTGTCAACCTACGTCCATTATTTTCTACTTTGTATCACATATTATCAATTCTATCAAAAACCACAAAGCTGATATTTTTCAAAAAAATCTAGTGTGATCACAACATGTTCATATACGAAATGTATCCTGTTGGAGTTATTTGAAATAAAATTCAATGTTTTATAGACATAAATGTGTCAACCTACGTCCATTATTTTCTACTTTGTATCACATATTATCAATTCTATCAAAAACCACAAAGCTGATATTTTTCAAAAAAATCTAGTGTGATCACAACATGTTCATATACGAAATGTATCCTGTTGGAGTTATTTGAAATAAAATTCAATGTTTTATAGACATAAATGTGTCAACCTACGTCCATTATTTTCTACTTTGTATCACATATTATCAATTCTATCAAAAACCACATAGCTGATATTTTTCAAAAAAATCTAGTGTGATCACAACATGTTCATATACGAAATGTATCCTGTTGGAGTTATTTGAAATAAAATTCAATGTTTTATAGACATAAATGTGTCAACCTACGTCCATTATTTTCTACTTTGTATCACATATTATCAATTCTATCAAAAACCACAAAGCTGATATTTTTCAAAAAAATCTAGTGTGATCACAACATGTTCATATACGAAATGTATCCTGTTGGAGTTATTTGAAATAAAATTCAATGTTTTATAGACATAAATGTGTCAACCTACGTCCATTATTTTCTACTTTGTATCACATATTATCAATTCTATCAAAAACCACAAAGCTGATATTTTTCAAAAAAATCTAGTGTGATCACAACATGTTCATATACGAAATGTATCCTGTTGGAGTTATTTGAAATAAAATTCGAATTTTTATAATTTATTTTCGTTGTGCAAACACAGGTTTTGGAAAAAGTCAAAGCGAAACTACTTTAAATGCAGCACATTTGACCATACGTGACAATATTAAAGCGTGGTTAAGCTCAGGAGCCCTCGTACTATTAAAGTCAGCTATGAAATATATTTTATATCTGTTCATTGAGCTACATTTAAAGACATAAAGCCGCCCGCGCGCCGCGTGTTGCTCGTGGCGAACCTATTTTTTTAAAATCCTGCAGTTTTGAGCAGTACGTGATTTTATTAAGGACACGTTCAGCTGAAGACCCATCTTTGCTATAAATTTAAAAAATAATAATTGTTTTTACCGTGTTTATCATGTAAAAGTCCTGCAGTGATCGCGTCCCTCGCTTCCGTAAAAACAGCTCTCGTCTCCTCCTCCCTCCTTCCGGAGCGGGTGAGCTCGCTTCAGTACCCCTCTGAAAGCAGCCCGAAAATCTCAGGAAATCTCGCGCGGCTCCGCTCGAAATATCCGGTGGAAAAGGATGAAAGGGGGTCTCTGCGACGCACATATGACGTAACATCCGACCCGAGCCGACCGGTGGAAAAGGGGCATTAGTCACACTGAACAGCACACACACTCACACACACTCACACATACACACACACACACATACACACACACACACACACACCACAATGCCTCAGGAGCCCTGTCAGAGTTTTCAACAGCCTCCCACATGAAAGTCCTGATACACATCAGGAGCCAAGAACTCGATAAAATACTTTTTAAAGACTTAATATCAGGCAAATTCATTTCCAGGAAAACAAAATTATGTAAATAAGTTTAATCAGTAAACTGTTGAGCCAGAAAAAACAGATATTTGAACATGAGTTTGTAATCATCAGGAATAAATTATACTTGGGTTAAATGATACATGGACTGTGGTGTACATTAATAGAGTTTTCATTTTGTTTGATTTTTGTCTGCATGCAAGACTCAACCACTGAACTATGACGAGGGTTGACTGACAAAGGGGAATGATCAAGTACAACACAGGCAATGATTGTGTATTATATGCAGCTGAGTGTGTGAGAGAGAGTGAAAGGTTATGGAAAGGTCAGCAACAGGACAAGCCAGTGGAGGAAACAAAAGGGTATAACCTCCACCTTTGTTCTGGATGCATCATCGTTCCCAGAATGCATTCCTAGTGTTACATTCAGCTGCACACACGAAGAAAACATGAGGATTAGTTTTAGTACCGGCAAATAACTGTGTGGGAGAGCTTGTTTCCCTTTTATTTTCTTTGTTGTTGTTTTGAAAAGATAAAACACATAGTTGGAATTTGTATTGTGAAATGGTAAACAAAGGAATTTAAGGTGGTTGTTCACACCCGACTGTACAAATGGTTTGCTCCTTGTTGCCCTGGTTTGCAGGGGGACAGTAGTGTGTGGTGCTCCTGTAGAGACACATGATGTGCCTCCATGAGTGAAAAAAAACCCTGCTTAAATCATGTCCTCTTGTTTTAAAGTTAGTTGACAAGTAGATATTATGAGGAAAATACTATTATATAGGTCAAGCTATTAATTTTGGACTGTGGAACTCAATTAAACCCCATTAGGAAGAGAACTGAACATGCATGATATTATTGTTTGGAAAAGGGTTATTGAAATTTAAGTGCTTTCCTCTTATGTCACTAATGCTGGTTACAAGGTCATTGTTTTGCATAAACAGGTATAAAAATATTCTGAAACAATTTATTATAGGGGAAGCATGGTGGCATAACTGGTAGAGCTGCTGCCTCTCAGCGAGAAGGTTGCTGGTTGAAATCCCAGTCCGGGGACCTTTCTGGGTGGAGTTTGCATGTTCTCTCTGTGCATGCGTGGGTTTTCTTCGGGTACTCCGGTTTTCTCCCACAAACCAAAAACATGCATGTTAGGCTGACTGGTAACTCTAAATTGTCCATAGGTGTGAGTGAGAGAGTGAATGGTTGTTTGATTCTATGTGGCCTTGTAATGGACTTGCAACCTGTCCATGGAATCGGTGACAATGTGTCTTCGGACCACATGCCAGTCTCGGTTTGAGTTCACCCTCCCCCATCTAACTCCTAAGCCATGCATTCCTGCATGTCGCAGCCGGGCCATTAACCATTTCACTGCCACACGTTTCACAGATGTTTACAACTCTAAAATGATCATTTAGCTCCCGGTGTTTCTCTCCACCACTGAGGATCTGACATCCCAGTTCAACTCTGTCTGTTTAAAGGCTCTGGATCACGTTGCTCCTGTTAAAACTAGAAAATCGAAACTCAGAGCAGAACCTTGGCTGAATGACGTCACCAAGGCCGTTAAGCAGTAGTGCAGGAGGGCGGAGCGCAAATGGAGAAAAGACAGGCTGCAGGTCTCTTTTCAAATACTAAAAGAGAGTTGGCGCCGTTATCAGAAAGCAGTAAAAACTGCTAAATCTCAATACTTTTTTAAAATAAACTTTATTCATTTTCAGTTAAAATTGAGTAAATATTAAAACAAAACAAAAAATACAATTTACAAAGAAAATGAAAGGAAGCAGAAAGAAGATAAAATCTTATAACATCTGCTCCTTTAAAAAAAAAAGAAAATATTTATAAAATAAAATACATAAATTACATTCAAACTTAAATAGGCATTATATAACATAACAAGTCAAACTTAAATAGGCATTATATAACATAACAAGTCAAAAACTGACTCTGTGCCAAGAACAACCGATTTCAAAAGAATAAGCTAAACAATTTCATATTTTTTCAATAGACTACTTTTTACCATTTTCTTAAACAAAAACATTGAGGAAGCGTTTTTACAACTTTTACCAAAACATTCCACAGTTTTATTCCTTGAACTGATGTGCATCGTTCCTTTGAGTTTGTTCTAATTTTTGGTATTACAAACATTGATCATCCTTTTAAATTGTAGTTACTGACTCTCTTAATAAAATAAGATTGAATATATGGAGGTAAGGAATTTGTATGAGCTCTGTACATAACCTGAAGAATTCCATAGTCAACCAGTTCATAAAACTTTAATAATTTTAACTGATGAAACAAAATGTTAGATGGGTGAGTGTAATGCTTTCCTGAGATGATTCTTATTGCTCTTTTCTGTAAAATAAAAATAGAATTTGTAGATGTTTTACATGCCTTTCCCCAAACTTCAACACAAGTCAAATATGGAAGAACTATCGCATTATACAATATAAGTACTGTAGTGCTTTATCGTTAAATAATTCTTTTGCCTTGTATAATACAGCAATAGATCTGGCTATCTTTGTTCTCAAATAATTAAGATGAGATTTCCAGGTCAGGTTTACCATATATATATATTTTTTTTAAATTTAGCAATAATTTGTTAAGCCCAAACCAAGTCTGTATTTTTACAAACTCTGTTTCCATCATGTTCAGCATATGATCTAAATTTGTTCCCAAACAAAAAAAAGTGGTATCATGCAAACAGAACACACCTAAACAGCCCTAGCCTGACCCTCGCCTTCCTGCACAGCTCCGCTCAATTCTCATTTCCCTTCACTGCACAGTCTGGGACTTCTCTCATAGACAACGATTTCTCCGGTAGATTTTTGACCGGACCAATCAGAGAACAGAAGGGGCAGAGTTTTTGGCCCCTAACCCACGCCCCCACCTGTCCCAGCGCAGCCAGCGAGCAGCCGCATGTTCTCATTCAAAGCGATGCAAAGCGATGCAGGACTGTTTTATATGTGACACAAATTTATTAATTTCCCCTTCTTAATCCCTTATCTGGAGTTTTCTTTTGTTTTTTTTCCCAAAAGTCAAGTAATCGCTCCCTCCTCCCTCCTCCTTCTCCTCCTCACCCTCCGCTGAGTGAAATGAACAAGGAAATGACTGAGGTTGTCACGAGAGAATTAAAGTCAGGTTTTACGTTGCTGCCCGAGTCCCATCAGATTTCCTGGTCTTCTGGTGTGTTGGACCAGCGCTCCATGGTTTTATTTTATTTTATTAGGACGTTTTATTAACATAAACACAGAATATCCAAAGGCAGCGAGAGAAAATTCAGCAGGAGGCGGAGCTGAAGTCAAGTTCAGAAGACCACGGGGGAGCGCGCAGCCAACGAGCATTCGCATGTTCTCATTCAAAGCGATGCAGGACTGTTTTATATGTGACACAAATTTATTAATTTCCCCTTCTTAATCCCTTATCTGGAGTTTTCTTTTTTTTTTTTTGCCAAAAGTAAGTGATCATCGCTCCTTCCTCCTCCTTCTCCTCCTCTCCCTCCGCTGAGTGAAATGAACAAGGAAATGACTGAGGTTGTCACGAGAGATTTAAAGTCGGGTTTTACGTTGCTGCCCGAGTCCCATCAGATTTCCTGGTCTTCTGGTGTGTTGGACCAGCGCTCCATGGTTTTATTTTATTTTATTAGGACGTTTTATTAACATATAAACACAGAGCAACGGCAGCGAGAGAAAATTCAGCAGGAGGCGGAGCTGAAGTCAAGTTCAGCAGACCACGGGGGAGCAGCCATCAGCAGAGGCCACGCCTCCAGCAAGAATCGTTTCTCTATAACAGAAAGTCCAGACCCTAGTCAGAAGCGAAGTGAAGGACAAGGGTCTGGTTTTAACCAGGCTAAAACAGCCCCAACTCATTCACCAAATCATTTATGTACAAAAGAAACAACTTTGGACCAAGCACTGAACCTTGTGGGACCCCACACGTAATACTAGCAAGTTTAGATCTTACTTCATTTATTTGAACAAATTGCTTCCTATTTGTCAGAAAACTAGATACCCATTGTAATACTTGACCCTTCATTCCATATTTGTACAATTTATCCAAAAGAATGCACTGATCAATAGTATCAAAGGCTTTTCTGAGGTCAACAAAGAAACTGACACAATATTGTTTTTCATCTATAGCTGTAGTTATTTGTTCAATAAAGCCCATGAGAGCCATTGATGTTGAATGACTTTTTCTGAAACCATATTGATTATCACTCAGAACCATTTGTTTATCAAGAAATCTATCCAGTCTGATCACAAATAATTGTTCTAGTATCTTAGAGAACTGGGGCAGCAATGATATTGGTCTATAATAATAATAATAATAATTTGTCACATTTGTCATCTGTGTATGTTTCCCATACTTGACAGATGAAATTGGTCTTCTGCCTTTAACCCAACCACCACCAGGTGGTGCAGCGAGCAGCCGTAGTCAGCGCTCGGGGAGCTGGAGAATTAGGTGTGCACTCATAGACACCCCAAGGTGTGTAGTGGCCGGGTCCCAAGTCAAAAGCCTTAGCCACTACACCATAGTTATCAAACTTACATTTTTCACAATTTTTATAGAGTGGAATTACCTTTGCAATTTTCATACCCTCAGGGAATATCCCTGTTGAGAATGACAAATTACATATATAAGTAAAAGGCTCAATGACAAAACTGATAATTTCCTTCACAAGGGTCATATTCATGTCTAACCAGTCTTTAGATTTTTTGTTTGAAAGTTTTTTAACCATGTTCATTATTTCATTTTTGTCAGTTCCTTCAATAATTAAATTGTCATTGCAACCATTAACTGCATGAGTTACACTTCCTTGTACATCTGGTATGCTAGCTGCAAGACTTCAGCCGGAGTCAACAAAATAATCATTAAATTCATTGACAATTTCACTTTGCTCATAGATTTCAGTATCATCCTTAACAAAACATTGTGATACTCCAGTCTTTACTTTACTTTTCAAAACATCATTCATTACACGCCATGTAATCTTGATGTCTTTTTTACTTTTATCTAATAAACCACTGTAATAAATTTTTTTTGTCGTCTTATAATCCATACCAGTTTGTTTTTATACTTCTTACATTTTTCTTCGGATTCTTTCGTCCTTGATTTCAGAAAAAGTGAATACAAATGATTCTTTTTTTTTTTACAAGCATTTTTCAGTCCTTTTGTCATCCATGGTTTATGAACAATCTTTGTTTGTTTATGTTTATTAAATTTGTTCATTTTTTTAACAAAAGAAACAATACAAGACAATCTCATAAATGATTGTGTACAAAATGTAAAAAAAATGAAAGGTAGCAGAAAGAAGAATAAATCTTATTATATCTGCCCCTTACTTCCAACAATCAGATTAAACAACAATAATCAACCATGTAAACAATAATAATCTTCAACCAACTTTTTCCAACAATCAGATTAAACAATAATAATCTTCAGCCAACAGTACAAAATGACTAACTCTTTCTAATTTTCTAACTAATACAATACACATTACGCTATTTCATATATATTTTTTAACACATTTGTTTTGATCATTTTTTTAAATGTAAACATTGACTTGGCATTTTTAACTACATTCTCCAAGCCATTCCATAATCTAATTCCCTGAATTGAGGTAGAACGTCCCTTCAAACTGGTTCTGAATTGTGGTTTTACAAACAACTCTGTCCCCTTAAGATTATAACAACTTTGTCTTTTAACAAAGTGCATTTGGATATTTAAAGGTAATGCATTATTTTGAGCTCTATACATAACTGATAAAATATTATAGTCTACCAAATCATGGAACTTCAATAACTTTAGTTGATAAAATAATGTACTTGATGGATGACGGTAATGCTTTCTAGTGATAATTCTTACGGCTCTTTTCTGTAATACAAAAATAGGTTTTGTGATTGTTTTACACGCATTCCCCCAAACATCAATACAATAGATTAAGTGTGGAACAATGATTGTGTTATACAACAAATACAGAGCTTTATCATTCAATAGGTCTCTGACTTTGTACAGTACTGCAATCGATTTAGCTATTTTTATTCTTACAGAATTTATGTGTTGTTTCCATGTCAGTTTGTCATCAATGATAACACCCAAAAACTTCACCTCACTCACTCTACAAATCTCAACATCCTCAATTTTGAGTGGAACATCAACAGTTTTCTTTTTATTACCGAATATCATGTAATTAGTTTTTTCTAGATTTAATGATAATTTATTTAATTATTTAATAATAATTTATGACTACTTGGTGTCATTATTAATTTAATGATAATTTATTTAATAATTTAATAATAATTTATTTGTCTTTATATATTTTTATATATATTTATATATTTTTATATATATTTTATATATTTTATATATTTATATATTATTCTTTATATATTTTTTTCCCACACAATTACTTTCGTATAGAGCTCCCAAGATATTCATAAAATTATCATAAGCAATATTTACATCATCAACATACACATCAATTCAGTTTTGTTTACTCAAATCATCCTTTAATTTATCCAAGGCTTTTTTGGATGTGTTTATTATTGTTTTTTTATTTTAACTGTTTTCGTATTATATTGATCAGTTTTATAAAGCATGAAAACCAGCAAATGATCACTTACATCAGTTGTTAAAATGTCACCAATCACTTCTCCATCTATTCTATTTGTAAAAATATTGTCAATTATTGTGGCACTATGAGATGTGATTCTGGTAGGCTTAGATATTAACGGATAAAGATTTAGACTTTGCATTGAACTTATAAATGTGCCATAAATAAATATAAATGCCAGCATTTGCTCCTTCTCTTTCCTTTGTTTTTTTAAGTGCACTTTAAAACAACACACATCAACGGCACATTTGGGGATGGGGATGTGTGTGTCGGGGTCTAGGTTTGTAATTTATATATATATATATATATATATATATATATATGTATTTTTTTTTTACTTATTCATTTATTTATTTTTATTTTCTTCTCTCTGACCCCCCTGGTTCTCTGGTGGCTATTCTGGGGATGGGGTCCGATAAGGTGACGGGCCGTCGGGTGTTGTCTTGGACTATTGGGGGGTTCGGGGCCTGGGGGTTCGCCATGGGCGGGGCTGGCGGTGCGCTCCCTCTGGGGCTGCTTGGGCTCGGGTGTCCTGTCCTGTCGTCAGGGCGCGGGTTGGACTGGATCTTGGATGTCTGCTATTCTCCGCCCCAGAATGAATGGGCCTACCTCTTAGGTTTGGATGTGGGTTGCACCATGTAGGGGGCAGGTACATGTCTTGGACCTAGGGGGTATAGAGTGTGCATCGGGATTATGAATGGAACGTGTCGTTATTGTTTGTCTTTCTGTGAGTGAGGGTGAGGATGAGGGTGGGTCTGAATGAGTGAGTGTGTCTGTATATGAATGTCTGTCAGGCTAGGACTTGGACTGCCCCCTCTCTGATACATCTGAGGCTACTTGGTGTCGCGCTCCTGCCATGTGGCCCCCTAGTGGGTGATCCCTTGCCTGAGGGCGTGCCTGGGACCTTCGCTGTCTGGGGTTGGGCGCTTGGGCGTGTGTCGGCTCGGCCTGATGACTGCCTGGTGGGGCACGGGTCCTCTGGTCCTGTCGGGTCTGGGCCTGAGGGGTGGACGTCCCCGGTACACGGGCCTGGGTGTCCGGGCCTGGGGCTACGTCGGTGCAGCGGGCTCCGGCGGGGGCCTGTGAATTTGTCGCTGTTAACCCTGGGGGGTCATTGTGTGTAGTCACTGGTGGGGCTTTTCCTGTTATCCCCCTTTGGTCGGATCTGGGGAGTTGGTGAGTTGCTTGTCCTGTTCGGGTGGCCCTGGGGACTCTGGGCTCGGGGTCCTTCTTGGGGTCTTGGGCTCTGGTTGCCCCTTTGCCTGCCTCGGGCCTTGTGGGGGCGGATCTCTGGTGCTTCACGGTTGCTATTGAATGTTCTATTGGAGGAAACTTTTTCACTTATGCATGCTCACAACCACACACAAATGGATGCAGGGATGTATATGTAGATATATGCAGATATGTAGATGGGTATATGAATGAATATGAATGTATATGTATGTATACTGTATATATATTTGTAGGTATGGGTATGTATATATATGGAAATCTACTGCAAGGTCATAAATGTTATTAGTCTTTATGCACGTGTTACTGTGTTCTGTCATGTACTTTGCAGGATTGCAGACAGAGAGGTTGGTGTGTTTGCCTTGTGCTTTTTTGTGGATAATTGTTGTTTTGTTGTCTTACTTTCTGTCTTTCCTTTCTCTCTTTAAAAAAAATTGTATCGGTGTGAGAAGATGGCTGTAAGGTGAGAAGGGAGGCCATCTATAAAAGGAAAAAAAAGAAAGAAAAAAAAGGAAAAAAAAGAACTTATAAATGTTGCAATATTATTTGAGTCCGTCATATTTCCCAAGTCTATATTGAAGTCACCACAAAAAAGTATTGTTTTATTACAATGTAGTGGACCTACCCAGGGTCAAACTAAGGTTTTTGAACTGTCCAGAGATGACCTTT
Organism: Garcialebias charrua; assembly: GCA_038048925.1. Lineage (NCBI taxonomy): Eukaryota > Metazoa > Chordata > Actinopteri > Cyprinodontiformes > Rivulidae > Garcialebias > Garcialebias charrua. The sequence goes on along the minus strand of JBBPBX010007771.1, from coordinate 15,112 downwards.
ACTGACCTCTCAGTAAAGCAAGACATTTACTACAAGATCATTCATTTAGCTGTAATCTGATAAATATAGTCACCAAAAGAGACTATTTCTATCTTTGATTTTAGGCTGATGTGATCAAAAGAATAACTTTTGTCATTTTCATGATGTGTGCTTTTAAGCTATGTTATTCTGTAAGAGTTTAAACTGTGTTCACTGCTGTGTTAAAGGTGAAGTCTCGGGTCACAGAGACCGGACGGTTCTGTTTAGAAAGTCAGAAGACAGCTAATCCGTTGTTTTCATGAGCAGGGCTCCAGCTTTCTCTGTCTGTTCCTAAACATTTCTCTCTGCTGCTGGCTGTAACCTTGGGTCGCGATAACACAAGCTCACTCCTCTCTTTGATCCTGCTTTTAAGTTCTAACTGTGCGGAAACGCTTCAGAGTTTCTGGGAGCTTCAAAAGAGATGTGAACCTTCCCAAAGAGCTGAATGACCACCAGTCACGCGCTAAGGACTCGTCATCCAGCTGGGACTGATAACATGTTGTTATGGGTCCACTTCGAACGAGCGTAAGCTCAAAAACTTTGTTTATTCCCTCCTGGAATAAGTTTATCTTGAAGTCAGAGGCCAGGAGCTGACATATTCTCTGATGACCAAGCGAAACCAGGAGACGTTGAAACGTAAACTAGAACCAGTTTTGGACGTGCTGGGACTAAAGGACTCTGTGCATCTGAAGGCTGGTGTCATTTCTTTATCAGACTCGTCGTCGAAAGGTAAAGAGCTGTTTACAAAACGTACCTGGATTTTAGCAGAAGTCGGATGAGAAGTGTCACTCTGGTATCATGCTCACGATAATTTCTTCTTAAATCTTTCCTCCTACTCTTTTCCCTCTCAATCTAAGCTGGAAACTAATTAAGTTTAAAGAGCCCTCAGACTAAATATGTTTAACATCTAGTATTGAAGTCTGTTGTGTTAAATTCAAGTGTGCTGACGTATTTAAATTGAAAGAAAGTGAAATCATGTCAATCAAGTGTAATGGTGTTAATTTAGTTGATTCATTTTAAATAAATGATAGTGTCTCTTTGACATATCAAGCTAAGTTAACGTGTCCATTGTCACTTTATAGCTCTGTTTATGTATCCATCATAAAGATCACAGAAATATTGGGTAAACTGAAAAAGAAAAGAATCCGTGAATTTACTATTCAATCTGAATAAGTAAATTAATTAAGGTAAAGAGGTCAGTATTAATATTGACCTCCTCATAATCCTTTACATCTGGTGGCCCGTACCGGTTCTAAAAGTTTACTGATATATTTGTGGTCTCTCATGAACTGTAACGTCATGTTTGCATAAGAGGATCCAAGTTTTAAACTCTGAGGATAATATTTTGGCTGGAAGTGTTCAAAGCAGGCAGATTCTGCATGTTTTTATCATTTGAAGCTGTGAGATTATTATCGTTTCAACTCTATTAGACGCTGTTGGAAGCATTCAGGTGAAGTTTTTGTCAGCCGTGGTCTGTGGGGGTTCTGGTCCTGTTCGGTCCAGTTCACGCAGACTCCTGTACAAAGCTTTGTTTGACCGCCGAGTCAAAAGCCTGAAAGCTAATTTAACATCTACAAGATTGCTGTTGTGGTATTTTACATGTTAGGGCAGGTCATAGAAGCATATTACTGTTAGAACGTTGTCGGATAGTGGTTCTGTTCAGACCCGAGTTTCTGCCCCACTGAAAGTGGACCAGAACCGACCTTGACGCGCTCCGAGAGAGTCCGTGTTTGTTCAACAGCTGCAGTGCTGTGTTACTGAGCGTAACTAAGTTGGCCTGTCTAGGTGTGTTCGCCGCATGTTTCAGAATTTTGGGAAGTTAATTTGTAGCGTTTGAGTTGTTTTAAGAGTCTACAAAGTTGTGGTCTGCTGTGCGAGCTAACGTTAGAAAGACGTGTCGTGCTTGTCTGTTTATGAGCTGTGATTGGATGAAACGAGAGCTGTGAGCTGTCAATCACTCGTAGCGAGCGCCGATTCGCTGTAGTGGGAACGCACGCCGCTGCGACCAACCCACTTTGTCGTCATTTCCGGTACTTCATTGGTCGAAGGTAAGAAACTACATTTACCTTGAATGCTTGGAATGAACTACAAACGCTGTGATTGATTGGTTGACGTCACTTATCTGTGTAGCGAGCTCCGCCTCGCTCAGCAGCAGTAGAGCTGGTGACGCGCTGCGTCGACCCGCCTATTTGTGTCGTCATTTCCTGGTGCATTTCGGGTGACAAGCAGTTCACACGCTGACAGAACATACTGAGTTGGATGATACTAGCAAGAATGAACAAGATTTTCAAACTGACATACACCGAAATGTTGGTACCAGTTGGAACAGTGACTCAAAATGGTTTAAAGGGAGCCCCGCCCCTGAAGCACCTCAGATTGAAAAATCTGAGACAAGCAACGAACCACAAAAGGTAGGTGTTCACTCTCTAAGAGACCCACAACGGTTCAGATCGAACCAGATGGGTGAAAACCAAGGTCTATCGGTGGGTGGACTTCAAAAGAAATTGAAGGATGAGGACCTATACTCATGTAACTATGCGTGGTCCCAACAGACACCCCCGAGCCTTGGAACTGCACCTCCCGCGCCTCGAACAGAACAGTTCGAGACAGGCAAAGAGTCACGAATGTCCCGGAATAATGGCCCAACACCTCTATGCTCGGAAGAGACAGAGGAAGTAAGTAGTTTGTCGGTAGATTTGAATGTTACTGTGCTTGACCAACCTGATACAATGAGTGGCGTTATCATTGATAATGACACTATCAACATTGACCAACCTGGAGCGATGTGTAGCACTGTCTTTCACAAAGACTCAGAGCACACAAATAACTCAGCGCACACTACTACCAACATTGCCATGGATGTTGACAGCAAACCAATTGCTGACACACAACAACATCCTGAAGGTCATGATGCTGACAGCCAACAAGATGCTGACAGTAAGCAAGATTACACAGACAGAGTCACACGTGAACAGAAACGTGGGCCAAGACCTGTGAGGTTTCTGTGTAACTTTATACAAAGGGGGGTGGCTAAGAAAGCTTACCTGCCTATCACACTGGAAGGTGTCCTTGAGCGTGAAGCCCTCCTGGATGGCAGTTCTGATATAACTATTATGTCGGCCAAGCTGTTCGAGGAGCTGAGGACCGCCGCTAACGGTGTTGACAGGCAAATACCCTTTGAGAAATGTGCTATTGAGCTACAGGGTCTCGCAGAGACGAGAACAACCCTAACAGCTATGGCTATGGTTCACATGCAGATTGGCGAAATGACACTACGCCACCCGGTGTACGTGTCTAAACTTGACTCATTCCCATTTTTGGTTGGCCAAGATTTTATAAACCGCTTCAACGCGATTATAGATTATGGTCGACGGAAAATGTGGAGCACAGTGAGAAAACCCCTGCCAATAAAAGTGCCTCCTAGTTGTGATACAGACTGCCTAACCGCAGGTACCGCAAAGGACACACGGGACACCTCATCCGAGGACGAGAGCCCGGTAAGTGAACCTTCAACTACAGGTGAGACAGAAGAGACCCAAAAGTTGGACCAAACTCCGGTCCAACAAGAGAACCTCCTCTGTGAGCTGACACAATCGGCTCTCCCTGACCACTGCCTACCACAGGTAGTGAAAGGTGTTGAGATCCACGGATCCCACACCGAAGACGCTGTACTGTCCTCTGGGACAGGTAATTCGGCAATCAACCAAGCTTTCGATGAAACCTTGGTTCAAGGGCATCTGAGTCCAGAAAATGACAGTCAACCAAACGCTGACAGTCACTTGGACATCATTGTTGCAGATTACGAGGACCCCTCATCAGACAAGAAGGGGGCAAACTCACATTACCTACCACAGGTAGAGAAAGGTGTGGAGATCCAAGGACCCCACACCGAGGTTGCTGTACTGTCCTCTGGGACAGGTAATTTGGCTGTCAGCCAAGCTTTCGATGAAACCTTGGTTCAAGAACATTTGTGTCTAGAACTAGTCAGAAATGACATAGTTTTTACAGACTCAAAGAGCCTCTCTTCAGTCAAGAAGTGGGAAGACACACACAACGACAGTGACCTGTCGCAGTCTGTACAATCAGACACACCAGCGATCGCGCAGTTGTGACACGCCTGAATTACGCGGAAAGAGGTAAACGTAAGAAGATACGTTGGCCAAAACCTAAACGATTCCTGTGTACCGTCTTCTCTCAGCTGCGCGAACAGCTTAAACTAAACGGTGGCATCCTAACTTGTGCCCATGGACGGACGTCCTCACCTGTGCTCGTGGTCCCCCATGACCAAAGGGGGGTGATGTTAGGCCATGCCAAAGACAAAGATTTGAATGTACACCTCAGAAACACTTTTGCTTTCGCCCAGAAAAACCTGGAAAGATCCGCTGAAGGACGTAAGGCGTACTATGACCAGAAGGCCTCTCACAATGAACTCCAAGTGGGAGACAGAGTCTGGTACTATACGTTCGCCCCAGCAACCGGGAAAGGAGGGTCCGAGACCGGAACTCTCGCCCGCAAACTAATGCCCAGGTGGACTGGACCTCATCTGATAACAGACAAAGTGTCCTCAGTCGTCTACGAAATCAAAATCAGCAAAGGCCGCAAAGAGCCAATTGCTAAATGGGTACATCGAAATCAGATCAAACCTTACAAGGCGTTCAATGACTCCACAAAAGACAAAGATCTCACAAACTCACCGACTTCATGGGATAATAAGGTCGTCCAAACACAAGTTAGTAAATAAACTAATCAGGTTTAAACTACTGTATTTCCCACCCTATAAGTCGCATTGTCCAATTTGAACTTAGAAACGCTAAGCCTAAAACCCACAACAAAAAACTGACCTTAACAACCGTTTAAATCCACGAGATTTAATTTGACCTCAGTCATAAAGTTGAGACCTGTTTTCTTGTGTGTTGCACTTTGGAATCTGACGACAAGAGTGTGTCGAAGCAGTGAAACGTTGTTTCCTTGTTGTTTAGTCATTACTGTTGTCATTAGTTGAGATACTGTTTGGTTCTGAACACTCCCAGCCAAAAAGGTTTTGTATTAACATTGGTTAATGAATGATATGGATTTAACTATGCCAACATACAGTTCGTTTTGTTAAATCTCAATCGTCGAAGAGTCAATGTAGTTTAAAGCTACTTAAGGTACCATAAACTACACTGGTCTCACAATTTCTAAATTGAACCGATTCGATCGTTTCTATTCTAGATTGTCTATTCATTTTGATGAGTCTCGCCATAGACTTCAAAATTTATTAGGAATACCAAATCCTACGTCGTTCGTCTAAAAGACAACAGACATTTAGATCAAACTATATTTCATTTTTATTTTAGTTTAACCTAAACTAAGTAATGAATGGAGGAATAGTTTGGAATTAGAGGCCTTCGTTACAGAAGCCCTCCAAAATTTTATAGGTACAAATCCCTATATCTAATTTTACAGAATTGATCCACCCCTTAATTGGTAATTGTAGCTGATCTAAACCATGATAGCTTACATACCAGGTGCATATAGGTAAGGCTTAATGTAAAATCCCAATCATAAGCCCACCTAAAAAACCACATAATTGCATGACACATAGAACCAGAGTGGCACTGACTGGAAACCAACCAGCCAACAACCTTCGATGTGGGGACCTGCAGCTCCAACGCTTGGTCTTCAACCTTCATCCAAGGGTCGCCTCCTCTGCGTCAATCGAGGGATCCCCTCTACATGCTGATTATGAAAACAATTGTTGCTGATCAATCAACAATACTAACCGTTGTGGAATTACTGCTGTGGAATTACCGCTGTGGATTATAAGACTTTGCTTTCCAAGGGATCACAGACTTTGTTTTCCAAAGGATTAAAAGCTTTTCGCAATGGGATTACCTCTGAACAGTATGGAATTTCCAAAAACTTTATGGGATTATAATTTTTGATTTTTCTTTTCCACTTGCTGGATTACTTCAAGATCAAAGACAGTTCAAGGTTTCCTTTCGTGTTGGACCCCATCCCCAAGGACTGGCGATGGCTTCCAAAAGGGGGGAGATGTAGTGGACCTACCCAGGGTCAAACTAAGGTTTTTGAACTGTCCAGAGATGACCTTTACTGACCTCTCAGTAAAGCAAGACATTTACTACAAGATCATTCATTTAGCTGTAATCTGATAAATATAGTCACCAAAAGAGACTATTTCTATCTTTGATTTTAGGCTGATGTGATCAAAAGAATAACTTTTGTCATTTTCATGATGTGTGCTTTTAAGCTATGTTATTCTGTAAGAGTTTAAACTGTGTTCACTGCTGTGTTAAAGGTGAAGTCTCGGGTCACAGAGACCGGACGGTTCTGTTTAGAAAGTCAGAAGACAGCTAATCCGTTGTTTTCATGAGCAGGGCTCCAGCTTTCTCTGTCTGTTCCTAAACATTTCTCTCTGCTGCTGGCTGTAACCTTGGGTCGCGATAACACAAGCTCACTCCTCTCTTTGATCCTGCTTTTAAGTTCTAACCGTGCGGAAACGCTTCAGAGTTTCTGGGAGCTTCAAAAGAGATGTGAACCTTCCCAAAGAGCTGAATGACCACCAGTCACGCGCTAAGGACTCGTCATCCAGCTGGGACTGATAACATGTTGTTATGGGTCCACTTCGAACGAGCGTAAGCTCAAAAACTTTGTTTATTCCCTCCTGGAATAAGTTTATCTTGAAGTCAGAGGCCAGGAGCTGACATATTCTCTGATGACCAAGCGAAACCAGGAGACGTTGAAACGTAAACTAGAACCAGTTTTGGACGTGCTGGGACTAAAGGACTCTGTGCATCTGAAGGCTGGTGTCATTTCTTTATCAGACTCGTCGTCGAAAGGTAAAGAGCTGTTTACAAAACGTACCTGGATTTTAGCAGAAGTCGGATGAGAAGTGTCACTCTGGTATCATGCTCACGATAATTTCTTCTTAAATCTTTCCTCCTACTCTTTTCCCTCTCAATCTAAGCTGGAAACTAATTAAGTTTAAAGAGCCCTCAGACTAAATATGTTTAACATCTAGTATTGAAGTCTGTTGTGTTAAATTCAAGTGTGCTGACGTATTTAAATTGAAAGAAAGTGAAATCATGTCAATCAAGTGTAATGGTGTTAATTTAGTTGATTCATTTTAAATAAATGATAGTGTCTCTTTGACATATCAAGCTAAGTTAACGTGTCCATTGTCACTTTATAGCTCTGTTTATGTATCCATCATAAAGATCACAGAAATATTGGGTAAACTGAAAAAGAAAAGAATCCGTGAATTTACTATTCAATCTGAATAAGTAAATTAATTAAGGTAAAGAGGTCAGTATTAATATTGACCTCCTCATAATCCTTTACAACAACTTCCCCCAAGCACGTCCATAAGTTTTTCAGTAAATAGTTCTATGTTTGATTCGGGTGATCGATATATACAACTTATTATTCTTAGTCTTCTTAGTTATTATTTCAATAGTTAATAATTCCATGACATTATCCATAGTCAATGACATTTTGCTAATAATTTTACAATTTATTTTGTTATTAACAAACAAAGTGACTCCACCACGCCTTTCTATTTCTGTAATATAACTCATATCCTTCCAAATTAATATTGTCCATATTTGAATCATGAAGCCAGGTTTCAGAAAATGCTATTATTGAAAAAGTTCTATTTAGTTGTTTTAGATAATCAATTATTGCTGATATGTTTGCATTTATACTTCTATTTATACTTTTCTGACATCATTACATCAAACTCCCACAATCCACGAGTCCTGTTCTCTACCCTAAACTTTGTTCTCCACCTTACTCAACCATCACCTCCGGAAGCCTCGACTGAGCTGTGCGAGAACTTCCTACATTTCTTTTTAGAACAAATTGCAATCACCCGGGCTCTCAATTCTCCTCCAATTCATGATCCATCCATCCCACCTCAATCCGTTGCTGTATTTGACCATTTTGAACCAATCTCTCTGTTTTCTCTAGATTAGGTCATGTGCAACCTGAAACCATCTAGTTTCCCCTTTGATGTGGTCCCCCCTCGGCTACTAAAGGAGGTTTTTCCTACTCTAGGTCCTTCCATTCTTGCTATTGTGAATAGCAGTGTATCCACTGGCAGGTTTCTGTGAGGGCAACGTACCTGGCCCCTTTTGCCTCAATCTTCAGCTACAGCCCAGCCTCTGGTCCCTGGTTCCCCAGCATCTGCAGCCCCGTCTCTGGTCCCTGGTTCCCCAGCAGCTGCAGACCCGTCTCTGGTCCCTGGTTCCCCAGCAGCTGCAGCACCGTCTCTGGTCCCTGGTTCCCCAGCAGCTGCAGCCCAGTCTCTGGTCCCTGGTTCCTCAGCAGCTGCAGCCCAGTCTCTGGTCCCTGGTTCCTCAGCAGCTGCAGCACAATCTCTGGTTGCTGGTTACCCAGCTAAAGCCCAGCTTCCATGACCTGTTGCAGCTCATTAAAAAAAATATACTTTATTTATCAATTTTCACATCACATTCTTTACAACATTCAAGTTTTATACAATGATGTCCATTTAATATATAAAACTCCTATATGAAACAAAGAATAGAAATCACACACAAAATAAAACATTTTCAAGACACACACACACTCCAAATCCGAGGCCATGGTCTTGAGCCGGAAAAGGGTAGCGTGCCCTCTCCGGGTCGGGGAGGAGGTCCTTACCCAAGTGGAGGAGTTTAAGTATCTCGGGATCTTGTTCACGAATGAGGGAAAACTGGAGCGTGAGATCGATAGGCGGATAGGTGCAGCGTCCGCAGTGAAGCGGGCGCTGTACCGGTCTGTCGTGGTGAAGAGAGAGCTGAGTCAAAAGGCAAAGCTCTCAATTTACCGATCGATCTACGTTCCCACCCTCATCTATGGTCATGAGCTTTGGGTTATGACCGAAAGAACAAGATCTCGGATACAAGCGGCTGAAATGAGTTTTCTCCGCAGGGTGGCTGGACTCTCCCTTAGAGATAGGGTGAGAAGCTCAGTCATCCGGGAGGGACTCGGAGTAGAGCCGCTGCTTCTCCACATCGAGAGGAGCCAGTTGAGGTGGCTCGGGCATCTGGTTAGGATGCCTCCTGGACGCCTCCCTGGTGAGGTGTTCCGGGCATGTCCCACCGGGAGGAGACCCAGAGGAAGACCCAGGATACGCTGGAGGGACTATGTTTCTCGGCTGGCCTGGGAACGCCTTGGGATTCCCCCAGAGGAGCTGCTCCAAGTGGCTGGGGAGAGGGAAGTCTGGGCCTCCCTACTTAGGCTGCTACCCCCGCGACCCGACCCCGGATAAGCGGAAGAAAATGGATGGATGGATGGATGGACACACATAAATAATAATAATAATAATAAAAAATAAAAAAATTCTTGTCTCAATTTGATGACAAATGAAAATGCAAAAATCTGTTCACTTTACAGCTAACTAAAGAAATATAGCAGCTGTTTGGTTATGATGGTGTACCCATCCTGAATGTTTCCATGTATTGTAAAAATGGCTGCCATGTCTTGACAAATTTAGCAGTTGAACCTGCCAATGTACACCTCATCTTCTCTAAATGCAAAAACCTCCTAAGCTCTGCAAGCCACTGTTCATGTGTAGGAGGAGCCTCCTGTTTCCACCTCAAAAGTATAAGACATCTCACAATCAACGTAGCAAAAGCTACCGCATTTGAGTTATGCTTGGATAGTAAAGTATTCGTAGTCCATCCATCCATCCATTTTCGTCCGCTTATCCGGGGTAGCAGCCTAAGTAGGGAGGCCCAGACTTCCCTCTCCCCAGCCACATGGAGCAGCTCCTCTGGGGGAATCCCAAGGCGTTCCCAGGCCAGCCGAGAAACATAGTCCCTCCAGCGTGTCCTGGGTCTTCCTCTGGGTCTCCTCCCGGTGGGACATGCCCGGAACACCTCACCAGGGAGGCGTCCAGGAGGCATCCTAACCAGATGCCCGAGCCACCTCAACTGGCTCCTCTCGATGTGGAGAAGCAGCGGCTCTACTCCGAGTCCCTCCCGGATGACTGAGCTTCTCACCCTATCTCTAAGGGAGAGTCCAGACACCCTGCGGAGAAAACTCATTTCAGCCGCTTGTATCCGAGATCTCGTTCTTTCGGTCACAACCCAAAGCTCATGACCATAGATGAGGGTGGGAACGTAGATCGATCGGTAAATTGAGAGCTTTGCCTTTCGACTCAGCTCTCTCTTCACCACGACAGACCGGTACAGCGCCCGCTTCACTGCGGATGCTGCACCTATCCGCCTATCGATCTCACGCTCCAGTTTTCCCTCATTCGTGAACAAGACCCCGAGATACTTAAACTCCTCCACTTGGGGCAGGACCTCATCCCCGACCCGGAGAGGGCATGCTACCCTTTTCCGGCTCAAGACCATGGCCTCGGATTTGGAGGAACTGATCCTCATCCCGGCCGCATCACACTCGGCTGCAAACCGCTCCAGCGAAAGCTGTAGATCACGATCTGATGAAGCCAATAGGACCACATCATCTGCAAAAAACAGAGAAGCGATTCTAAGGCCACCAAAACGGATCCTCTCAACACCTTGGCTGCGCCTAGAAATTCTGTCCATAAAAGTTATGAACAGAATCGGTGACAAAGGGCAACCTTGGCGGAGTCCAACTCTCACTGGAAACGAGCATGACTTACTGCCGGCAATTTTCATTCATTCATTCAACCTTTATTTATACAGGCTAGCCTCGTTGAGTCACGGGGACTCATTTACAAGAGGGACCTGTAATGAGGCAATGCGGACCAAGCTCTGACACCGGTCGTACAGGGACCTAACAGCCCATATCAATGGGCCAGGTACCCCATACTCCCGAGTACCCCCCACAGAACCCCCCGAGGGACGCGGTCAAATGCCTTTTCCAAGTCCACAAAGCACATGTAAACTGGTTGGGCAAACTCCCACGCGCCCTCCAGGACCCTGTTGAGGGTGTAGAGCTGGTCCAGTGTTCCACGACCAGCACGAAAACCACACTGCTCCTCCTGAATCCGAGGTTCGACTATCCGACGGACCCTCCTCTCCAGAACCCCTGAATAGACCTTACCAGGGAGGCTTAAGAGTGTGATCCCCCTATAGTTGGAACACACCCTACGGTCCCCCTTTTTGAATAGGGGAACCACCACCCCAGTCTGCCAATCCAAGGGAACTGCCCCCGATGTCCACGCGATATTGCAGAGTTGCGTAAGCCAACACAACCCCACAACATCCAGAGCCCTAAGGAACTCAGGGCGAATCTCATCCACCCCTGGAGCCCTGCCACCGCAGAGCTTTTTAACCACCTCGGTGACCTCAGCTCCAGAGATTGGAGAGCCCGACCCAAAGTCCCCAGGCTCCGCTTCCTCAGTGGAAGACGTGCCAGTAGGATTGAGGAGGTCTTCGAAGTACTCCGCCCACCGACTCACAACATCCCGAGTTGAGGTCAACAGCACGCCATCCCCACCATAAATGGTGTTGGTCGCGTACCGCTTTCCCCCCTGAGACGCCGGATGGTGGACCAGAATCGCCTCGAAGCCGTACGGAAGTCATTCTCCATGGCCTCTCCGAACTCCTCCCACGCCCGAGTTTTTGCCTCAGCAACCACCCGAGCCGCATGCCGCTTGGACTGTCGGTACCTATCTGCTGCTTCCGGGGTCCCACAGGCCAAAAAGGCCCAATAGGACTCCTTCTTCAGCCTGACAGCATCCCTCACCGCCGGTGTCCACCACCGGGTTCGAGGGTTGCCACCACGACAGGCACCAACAACCTTGCGGCCACAACTCTGATAAGCTGCCTCGACAATAGAGGCGCGGAACATGGCCCACTCGGACTCAATGTCCCCCGCCTCCCTCGGAACGTGTTCAAAGCTCTCCCGGAGGTGGGAGTTAAAGCTCCGTCTTACGGGAGACTCTGCCAGACGTTCCCAGCAGACCCTCACAATACGTTTGGGTCTGCCAGGTCTGACCGGCATCCTCCCCCACCATCGGAGCCAACTCACCACCAGGTAGTGGTCAGTTGACAGCTCCGCCCCTCTCTTCACCCGAGTGTCCAGGACATGCGGCCGCAGATCAGATGAGACGACAACAAAGTCGATCATCGAACTGCGACCTAGGCTATTCGTAGTCATGACTCCAAAAATTGCAGTTAGAGCAGAAGGGCCAATTTTAACAATGTATATTTCTGAGAATGTATTGAATGTAGATGTCCAATATGTATGAAGTTTTGAACACACCCAGAAAGTATGAATAAGGGAACCCACTTCTGACCTGTATCGGTTACACAAAGGATCAGTCCCTGGACAAAACCTAGCTAGCTTTTCTTTAGAGATATGTAACCGATGCAAGATCTTAAACTGAAGGAGTCCATGTCTACCGCATATAGAATAGGAGTGTACCCTGTGAATAATATGATTGCCAGAGCTCATCTGTTAATGTAACTGTAAGATCTTTTTCCCAATGTGATTTAATGATAGAAAGAGAAGGAGATTGTAGATCCAACAGTATAGTGTAGATCTCCTTAATTACCCCCTTTTTATGAATGTTTATACCTATGATTTTATCCAGAGCTGTCTCATCAGGTAATTCAGGAAATGAGGGATATCCATTCTTCACAAAATGTTGCAGTTGCAAATATTGGAAAAAATGTGTATGCGGGATATTAAACTGTTCCGTAAGTTGTATAAATGAAGCAAATGTCCCATCAATGAAAAGGTGTTTAACTTTACTTAATACATTTCTTTCCCAAATTTTAAAGGCAGAGTCTGACATAGAAGGTGGGAACATATGATTAGAGCAGATAGGAGTTTTAATTGACATCAAATGTAGCCCAAATCTTTTCCTGCACTGTATCCAAATTCTTAGGGAGTTATAAAGCAGAGGGTTGCATCTATAGCACACAAGTCAAAGTGCCGGCCCGTGGGCCAGATCCGGCCCGCAAACTCATTATTTACGGCCCCCTGGATGATAAAAATAAACAAAATAAAATTTGTGATGATCTCCCTTCTCTCCTTACAGCCATCCTCTCCACACCATTATTATGAAATATTTATTCTAGTAATTATCTAATGGAGTTTTTTTATTATTATTTATTTATAATGTGATATTGAGCATGCATCAGGGTTATTTATAATATATTTGTTATAAAAAGCTACATTATAAAACAATGTAAAATACTAAAAGCAGGAACATGTCTGTTGATTTATGCCAAGAACTTAGCAGATGTAAAGCTATTTAATATTTAATTTAATTAATTTATTCATTCATTTAAAAGCGACAAATAAAACAAATTAATCAAAAAGAAAACAATGAAAGAAAAGAGTGCAGAAAGAAGAAAAAAAAATCTTATATCACACCCTTATAATAAACATTGAACCAGTCCGGCCCTTGGCTTGTAGCAAATTTGTTTTTTGGCCCTCTGTGTATTTGACTTTGACACCCCTGATTTATAGGTACATATTTCTAAAGGGAGAGCGGAGATCAATAACGCAGGTAAGCTGGTCTTTCCACAGTTAGACGACTCAATCTGAAGCCAAGATGGGGTTTCTGTAGGAAAGTCACTGATCCAATATAGCATGTTTTGTATATTTGCTGCCCAGTAAAAATACTGGAAATTTGGCAACGCCAATCCGCCCACAGGCCTAGGTCTCTGCATAAAGTCCTGCCGTATTCTGAGGGATTTACTATTCCAAATAAACGCAGAAATATGTTTACTTAGTGTCACAAAATCTTTCTTTGGGATATAACATGGAATGCATTGAAATAAATAAAGGAACTTGGGCAATATGTTCATTTTTATAGAATTGACACGGCCTATTAATGATAGTTGCAAATTCTTCCACCTTTGAAGGTCTAATTTAGTATTTTCAAAAAGTGGTATAAAGTTCTTTCTAAAGAGATTCTTGACCCCCAGTTAAGTCACGTAATCTAATTTACCTTTGAAAGGAAAGTTTGTAAATGAAATCTTCCTAGCTTTAGAGTTTATACTAAGTGATTCACTTCTAAGCAAATTTAATTTGTAACCCGAAATAGTGCCAAATTTTTCAAATATAACAAGAGCATGGGGAAGAGAGCACAATGGGTCTGAGAGATACAGCAGAAGGTCATCAGCATATAGGGATATTTTGTGCTCCTGATCCGTTCTCTGTAAATAGCTTTACCATTATTTTCTGCTCGCAACTTAATTGTCAACGGTTCAATTGCTAACGCAAATAAAAGAGGGGACAAAGGACACCCCTGTCTTGTCCCACGGTGGAGTGGGATAAAACAAGAATATAATGAATTTGTTCGAACACATGCCATAGGCGAGGAATAAAGTACCTGAACCTAAGAAATGAATTTAGGGCCAGACCCAAATTTATTTAATATGTAAAACAGACAATCCCACTCCACCGGTCGAAGGCCTTTTCAGCATCAAGTGATAAAGCAACTTCTGGGGTTGCAGTTGACTCCGTGTGTAATATGTTAAAAAATCTCCGTAAGTTGAAAAAGCCATGCCTCCCCTTTACAAATTCTGTTTGATCAGATGAAATAATATGAGGTAAACATCGTTCTAGTCTGAGAGCCAGGATTTTAGACAATATTTTAAGGTCCACATTTAACAACAAAATATGACGGTATGATGAACACTCGAGTGGATCTTTATTTGGCTTCAATAATAAATAATAGCTTGACGAAGCGTTGGGGGAAGACATAGCGAGTTAAATGATTCAATAAACATATCTCTTAACAACGGAGATAAACTATTTTTAAAGGGGACCAAAGATGCAAAATTCACTTTTTGTTTTTTGAATGTCCAGAGGACCAGACTTAGCTTTTTTGGATTCACTTTTTAATGTTTTTTTTACTCAACTTTGGTTATGTACTTCTTAAAAAAACAGTCCTAGGGCCAAAAAAAAGCACCCAGTGGTATATTTACTCTAAGTATATTTATTTTTCAGTGATATAAATGTCTCGTTTTCAAATATAAGCGCCAGGACAACCCATCCCGACCTGAGTCCAGCCCCTCACCTAGCAACCCCTGGTGATGCTCCACCCACTTCAGTATAAAAGACGTCACGGTTGCTTTTCCTGAGTTCATCTCAGAGTTCGATGTTTCGTTGTTGTTAAAATGCAGTACCGCTAATA
>JBBPBX010007770.1:53716-64323 GCA_038048925.1 Garcialebias charrua | reverse complement strand
TATGAAAGCTCAGGAGGTCATCAGAGAAGAACGATTAGCTCAATTGGAACAAAAGTGTGAGGACATGGAACAATACATAAGAGGCGAAAACATGGTCATTTCTGGACTCGAACTTAAACGCTGGTCATCGGCTGATGTAGTTAAAGGCGTTAACACGAATGAAGGAGGACGACCAGAACAACTGCAGTCTCTGGAGAATCAGGTAGTCACTTTCTTAAGTGACAAAGGCATTGACATTAAACGTGATGACATTTCCACCTGTTACACACTGCCCAATAGAGTTAACAAAAATAAACCATCAGTAGTCGTGAGATTCATTGGAAGGAATCAAAGAAACAGGGTAATGATGCAGTCAAAGAAACTCGCAAAAACTATGGTCTTCATGAATGAACACCTAACTAAAAAAAACGCAAACATTGCACATGCAGCAAGGTTGTTGAAAAAGGAGGAAAAAATAAAAAAAACTTGGACAAGAAACGGAAACATCTGGATCAAAGTACATGAAAATTCGCAAGCTAAAATAATAAAAGATCTGAAAGACTTAGAAACATTTGGATGAGCTCAAAAATGACAAATCACCAATCACTATCACATGTTCATACACAAAATTAACAGAAATGAACAAACAAACAAATAGATTAAAACATGACAGCAACAAACGAAGACTCAGAATTCAAAATATATAATGTTGAAGATATGGTTGATGCAAACTTTTATCCTGCTATAAAAGACTGTGAATACTATAATGAAGAAAAGTTTAATAACATCAAAATAACAAATGGAGATCTCTCTATTATTCACATCAATAGTAGAAGTATAAATGCAAATATATCCAAAATAACAGAATATTTAAAACAGTTAAACAGAACTTTTACATTAATAGCACTGTCAGAGACATGGCTTAATGATGAAAACAAAAATAATGTTCACATCGAAGGATATGAATTATATCATTTAAACAGAAACAATAAAAAAGGTGGTGGAGTAGCTCTATTTGTCAAAAATGAAATAAAGTGTAGAATAATTAAAGAAATGTCAATAATTGTTGACAATCTTATGGAAATAATAACAATAGAAATATTAAACGAAAATGCTAAAAACATATCCATAAGTTGTGTATATCGATCACCAGGATCAAATATAGAAATATTCACCGATAAAATCATACAACTACTGGAAAAGAGTTTAAATAAAAAAGTTTTCTTGTGCGGAGACTTTAATATTGACCTGGGAAATAAAACGGATTCAAATAACATCAGCACATTTCTAAATTCAATGTATAGTTTAAATCTTTATCCGTTAATATCAAAACCAACAAGAATTACAACTCATAGTGCTACGATAATTGACAACATTTTCACAAATATAACAAATGGGGATATGACAGGTGGTATCTTAACAACTGATTTAAGTGATCATTTACCAGTTTTCACTATCTACAGAAATGATCAAAACATTACAAAAGAAGTTACAATTAAGAAAAAAATAATAAACACATCAAAAAAAGCTATGGATCAATTAAAAGATGATTTACAGAAGCAAAACTGGAAGGACGTGTATATTGATGATGTTAACAGATCATATGATGAATTTATGAACATTTTAGAAGCTCTGTATGAAAAGAATTGTGTGCAAAGAAATCGTAGAAAAAGAAATATTGTTGACCAACCTTGGATGACTAAAGGGTTGAGAAATGCTTGTAAAAAAAAAAATAACTTGTATTTATGTTTCTTAAAAACGAGAACACAACAAGCTGAAGAAAAATATAAAAAATATAAAAATAAATTGGTAATGATTATAAGAAGATGCAAGAAAGAATACTATAGTGATTTATTAAACAAGAGCAATGGTGACACTAAAACAACATGGCGAGTAATAAATGATGTTCTAAAAAGTCATAAAGCAAAAACGAACATTGCAAAATATTTTGTGAAAGATGACAAAGAAATACATGATGAGAATGATATCGTAAATGAATTTAATCAATATTTTGTAAATATTGGATCAAGCCTTGCAGCTAAAATACCAAAAGTAGATAATAAGGTGTGTCATTCAATTAAAAGTTGCACCAACAGTATTTTTCTTAGTGGAACTAACAAAGAGGAAATTATGAAAATGGTAAAAAATCTCTCAGACAAGAGATCAAAAGACTGGGTGGACATGGATATGATGTTCGTAAAGGAAATAATAAGTTATGTTATTGAACCGTTTACATATATATGCAATTTATCTTTTTCAACAGGAATATTTCCAGATAACATGAAAGTAGCAAAGGTAATTCCTCTTTTTAAAAATGGTGATAAATGTGTATTCAATAATTATAGGCCAATATCCTTATTACCACAGTTCTCAAAGATTCTAGAAAAACTATTTGTGTCCAGATTGGATCAATTTATTGATAAACAAAACATTTTAAGTAGCAGTCAATATGGGTTTAGAGAAAAAAACTCTACGTCAATGGCTCTCATGGATTTAATGGAACAAATAACTAATGCTGTCGATCATAAACAGTACTGTGTTAGTGTTTTTGTTGATCTAAAAAAAGCATTTGATACCATTGACCACACCATTCTCCTTGAAAAACTAAATAAATATGGTATTAGAGGACCAGCATTACAGTGGGTATCTAGCTATTTGAAGGACAGGAAACAGTTTGTGCAAATAAATGATGTTAGATCTGACCTCCGTGATATCACTTGTGGAGTTCCTCAGGGTTCTGTGCTTGGACCAAAGTTGTTTATTTTATATGTGAATGACTTGGTAAATGTGTCAGCACTACTTAAATGTGTTCTTTTTGCCGATGACACCACTTTTTTCAGTTCGGGTAATGACATAAAACAGATTTTGGATATGATGAAAACAGAATTTATAAAAATACAAACTTGGTTTAAATTAAACAAATTATCTTTGAATTTAGATAAAACTAACTACATGATTTTCAGTAACAAAAAGGGAATTGTTGATGACGATCCATTTGAAATTGAAGATGTTGTGATCTGTAAAGTGAGTGAAGTGAAGTTTCTGGGTGTTATCATTGATGACAAACTGACATGGAAACATCATGTAAATTCTATTAAAAAAAAACTAGCTAGAGCAATTGCAGTACTGTATAAAGTCAGGGATTTTTTAATTGATAAAGCTTTACATATGTTGTATAACACAATCATTGCTCCACATTTAATCTATTGTATTGAGGTTTGGGGAAAAGCATGCAAAACTATTACAAAGCCTGTTTTTATTTTACAAAAGAGAGCTGTAAGAGTAATCACCAGAAAACATTTCACTCACCCTTCAAACACCTTGTTTATTCAACTAAACTTATTGAAATTCCAGGAATTGGTAGAATATAGTATTTTATCAATTATGTATAGGGCTCATAATAACACATTACCTTTAAATATCCAAAGAAATTTTATAAAAAGACAAAGTTATTACAATCTCAAAGGGACAGAGATATTCATCAAACCACAATTCAGAACCAGCTTAAAAGGACGGTCTACCTCAATTCAGGGAATTCGATTGTGGAATGCTCTGGAGAGTGATGTTAAAAATGAAAAATCAATGTATACATTTAAGAAAAAGGTCAAAAAGGACTTGCTCAAAAACTATATATGATGTAATGCGTGTTTGTGTATTACAATTATGTTGTACTTATGATGTACGGTACGTTTGTGAATTACAGTTAGAAAAATTAAGTAGAGTTATTCATTTTATAAAGCAGTTTGTGTATTACAGTTAGAAAAATTAAGTAGAATTATTCATTTTTGTGATGAATTTGTGTATTACAATTAGGAAAATTAAGTAGAATTATTCATTTTGTGAACATCTTGATGTTGTGCCATCTTTTAGTTTGTGTATTTCAATTAGAAAAATTAAGTAGAATTAAGTAGAATTATTCATTTTATGATCTAGTTTGTGTATTACAGTTAGGAAAATCAATAAAAAAATAAAATAAAAAAAAAATAGGAAAATTAAATAAAATTATAAAAAAAATAAAAAAATAAAAAAATAAAAAAATTAGAATTAGAAAATTAATTAGAATTATCGGTGATGTAGTTTGTGTTTTACAGTTAGAAATATTAAGTAGAATTATTCATTTTGTGATCTAGTTTATGTTTTACAGTCAGGAAAATTAAGTAGAATTATTCATTTTGTGATGTAGTTTGTGTATTACAGTTAGGAAAATAGGTAGAACTATTCATTCTGTGATGTTGCTTGAAAGTTATCATTGGTTGAACAAACTGTGAAATAGGGGCAGATATAATAAGATTTCATCTTCTTTCTGCTCCCTTCATTTTATCCTACTTGTAATCTTGTATCTGATGAAACTGTCTTGTATTGTTCTTTTAAAATGAATGAATAAACATCAAATCAAATCAAATCAAACATGTTGATGCCTTGGTCTGGTTATGCTATTTTAAGCTGATGTAACTTGGTAAAGCATTTCCTGGCTTATAGTGATGATAAATGACTTTATCTGATCGGATTAAACATCTTCTTTCCACCAAAAATTCAAAGTAACTATTTGTTAAAATAGCCAAACTTTGTCTAAATTCATGCGCACATAAAACTGAAATAATTCCTGCTCAAAGAGTAAATTTTGCCTTAGATAAGAGATTTAAGCCATGAGTCATTCATTGTTGTTGTTTATTATTGTTGTTGATTATAGTTTGATTATTTTTGTTATAAAACTTTAAAAGATTCCTCCCTGGGCTGCCACCTTACCATGGTGGAGGGGTTTGAGTGTCCCATTGATCTTAGGAGCTATGCTGTCAAGGGCTTCATGCCCCTGGTAGGGTCACCCAAGGCAGACAGGTCCTAGGTGAGGGATCAGACAAAGTGCAGCCCAAAGACCCCTTATGATGAATAATATAAATGGAGTCAATGTTCCCTCGCCCGGACGTGGGTCACTGGGGCCCCACTCTGGAGCCGGGCCCGGAGGTGGGGCACGCTGGCGAGTGCCTGGTGGCCGGGCTTTTACCCATGGAGCCCAGCCGGGCAAACCCGAAGAGGAGATGTGGTTCCCTTTCAGTCTGGTCTCTCAGTGCAACATACTTGCAATGGGAATTGCGCCCCCGCGCGATTAAAGGTGCTATATGTAACTTTCTGTAGAGCACAGAACTTAGAAATATTTTCAACAGGCAAAGCATTCTGATCCCTCCCCCTCAGAGCCATATACAATGGCTCTGCTCCCCCTGGCCCTGCTGAAATTCAAATTCAAGCTCTGTTTTTATTGGCTGATTCAAATTCAAGCTCTGTTTTTATTGGCTGGTTACAAACTCTGTTTTTATTTGCTGGTTAACCGGGTCACTCTGTGTTTTTAGTGTTTTTATAAATGCTGATAGAGAAGCAAGGGGACTATAGTTTTTTTCAGAGATTACTTTGTCTAACATCAGTCTGTCAGTAGATAGTGACAGAGTGAAGAAATATGTTAAAAATATCCATCCATCCATCCATCTTCTTCCGCTTATCCGGGGTCGGGTCGCGGGGGTAGCAGCCTAAGTAGGGAGGCCCAGACTTCCCTCTCCCCAGCCACTTGGAGCAGTTCCTCCGGGGGAATCCCAAGGCGTTCCCAGGCCAGCCGAGAAACATAGTCCCTCCAGCGCGTCCTGGGTCTTCCTCTGGGTCTCCTCCCGGTGGGACGTGCCCGGAACACCTCACCAGGGAGGCGTCCAGGAGGCATCCTAACCAGATGCCCGAGCCACCTCAACTGGCTCCTCTCGATGTGGAGAAGCAGCGGCTCTACTCCGAGTCCCTCCCGGATGACTGAGCTTCTCACCCTATCTCTAAGGGAGAGTCCAGCCACCCTGCGGAGAAAACTCATTTCAGCCGCTTGTATCCGAGATCTTGTTCTTTCGGTCATAACCCAAAGCTCATGACCATAGATGAGGGTGGGAACGTAGATCGATCGGTAAATTGAGAGCTTTGCCTTTTGACTCAGCTCTCTCTTCACCACGACAGACCGGTACAGCGCCCGCTTCACTGCGGACGCTGCACCTATCCGCCTATCGATCTCACGCTCCAGTTTTCCCTCATTCGTGAACAAGATCCCGAGATACTTAAACTCCTCCACTTGGGGCAGGACCTCCTCCCCGACCCGGAGAGGGCATGCTACCCTTTTCCGGCACGAGTTAAAAATATATTGTTAGAAAAGTTACAGACTGCACTACAAAGTTACATAGTGCAGCTTTAACTGAAGGAATATACACACGCCTTTACGGCTAGGGGCGTCATCGCCGCGCCAGAGGCCCCGCCCTCTGGGTACTTAAGCAACTTGCGCCCCTCCATCTTTCTCTTTATGTGAATGTGGCTGATGCGGATGTGGCTGCGGATGTGGCTTTTCCCTCGCAGCAACGGACACCCACGAGGCCTGTCCAGTCTGCCTGGGAATGCTTCATGCAAAAACAGCACTGGATACGCCCGACTTTTGCCCACATTGCAGCCTCATGATGGATGCGGTGCTGCGGCATCGGGTTGACCTCGTCGCCAAAGCCATGGGCAACTCAGCGACACCAGCGGACATGGACACCACGGAGCCCCTCACTCCCACGCCGGAGTTAGAGAACATGGCTCTACATGACAGCACACGTGTTGAATGGGGCGACAGCCCTGACGTGCTGGCTCCCATGGTGGACCTAACAGTCGAGTTTGACACCCGTGGCATGATGAACGAGGACGATATCTCGATCTCAGCCTCGGGCGAATTTTCAACGGAGGAGTCAGACGTGGAACTGGAGGATCAGAGGTGAAGACCTCTCCCAGACCCCGGTACCTGTGCTCCCAGAAACTGACTTTTCCATCCCTGCTCTGTTCGACTTGTGCCACAGAGCAACGGACGCGTTGCACATCCCATGGCCTGAACCTCCGCCTCGCCAACAGGTCACGAGGCTGGTAGGAAACTATTTTTTCTCGAAGCAGCAGGCCGCCACGAGGCAAAAGATGCCCGTGTTCCCGGACTTCCTCACAGAACTAACTCGCACCTGGACTCAACCAAGAGCCCCTATGCTTCTTCCCCTCTCACAGTTCCTCGACGTAGACGGGATGGATGAAGTGGGAATAGCTAACGTGCCTCAGATTGAGGACACATTAGCGTCTCACCTGGCTCCTAAATCATCAGGAACAAAACCAACTCTTCCCAGCAAGGCTTGTCGAGCCTCAGCGTCTCTACTCGAGAAATGCTACAGGGCTCAGGGACTCGCGGCACGCGCCATGAACGCGTCCGCGTTAATGCAGGCTTACCTGGCCGAAAAACTGCAACAGCTCCAAACAACAACGGACAAGCAGATGGCTGCCGAATTGCTGGATGAAGCCCGCAGAGCAACAGACTTTGTACTCCGTATGATGGGGACAGCTGCTGTTGCACAGGGCAGGGGAATGGCGGAAGTGGTCATTGCAATCCACCACCTCTGGATGACTTTAATGGATCTCCCGGAGGGACAAAAGGTGCCTTTTCTCCACCACTCGATAGAGCCGGCGGGATTGTTTGGTAAAGCTTTGGAGCGAATTCAGACCAAGTTGGACCAAAGATGCAGACAGGCGGAAGCTCTCCGGGTGGGCATTCCCCGGAGAAGCTTCGTCCCCCCAAGGTAGTCTACTGGAAGCAGACCTGCGTAGTCTCGGCACCACTCGGCAACACGTGCCCCACCGCAGAAGCGGCCAGCATACAAGGAGGAGCCCAGGCAGAGACCCCTGTAGGGCCAACCTCGCACCGAGCACGCATGGAGCAAAAACAGGTTTGTCCCCCGCCAGGCGACCAAACACAGGGCCTCCTCGGCGAATCGGGACAACAGACAAAAACGTGCCTGATGAACCAGGTCCACGTTTCCACGTTACACGATCACCCGCCCACGTGGTAACGGGAATGATCCCCTCATGTCCAGACTTTGCTTGTAACACAGTACAAAAAGTTGGTTTATTTACAGCATGTACAAATCATGCTTTCTCTGTTGTGAGTGACATAGAATCATGTACGTCATTGCACATAAGCACGAATAAAGTTCATGAAACAGCTCCTCTCTGTTTTATTGACTCTCAAAAAAACAACATAAAAAACAACACACAATCTTCAGCAAAACAGGTCCCTCTGGCCTGCAAGCCGTCATAAAGGGAGAGGGCCTTTTTCCCCTCTCCCTCACGGCCCACGGGGTATTAGCATAATTAATAAACCCCAGCAGAGTGCCTCTGATGTATCTGCAGTGATCGGACACAGAGGCATCTGCGAACCCCCCCTCCCCCCACACACCTCTCAGGGAGACAGGTGGGGAGGGTCTCATGCTCAAGCCCTCGTTCCGTTGTGAACTATGGGACAGCCAATACACTAACCAGACGAACACGTGACATGTCCGCACCTCAGGGAGGCAAGCTGACAGAGTCTGACGACGGGGGGGGGGGGCTACATCAGATGCCCTCAGGCAGCCACAAACTTCACACCTTCACAACAGTGACTGTGTTCAGCCTGCTGTGGATGAAAACAAGTCAGAGCCGAATCAGATCTCTCTTCCTGTTTTTCGAGGGGGACTGAGCTCTTTATCACCAAATAATCTGAAGTCTGCCAAACCAAAAGGAACACCCCCACGTTCTCACGGTGCAGCCGCTCCTTTGTTATTAACGAGGGACACGCAATGCCCAAGCAGTACTCAGACAGCACATCACCTCCCGTTCTGTGCTGATCCAAATCTGCTTTCAAAAATAATTCTCCCAAAGGGTGAAACACAGACCTCGGTCGGTTTACCTGGTACCAACGCTCCATTAAAGTCAAGGACTAGTAGACTGGACCACCCCAGAAAATGGATTGGAGTCAGGAGATCTGCTCGTTAACGTAACTCGCAGCCTCACAGCAGGACTCCAAACTTGGAGGAGGAAAATAGACTTTCTGCTCCAAACCTGTCTAATAAGGATGACAGGTTACATCTGCCCTCAATTAACCCTGAGCAGGGTAACTTGGGAGCACATCAGCAAGGAGGCCTCCTTTCCAATCTGGTTGACCCCCAGGGGTTAACAACCTCTGTGTCACCAGAAGGGGTAGTACAGCCACTTAGGCTAGGAACTGCCAAAAGTCTCAGCTTGTTGGCTGAAAAGAACAGGTTGATGGCGTCAGGCCTGCCAGAAAATATGGTATTGACCATACAAAATGCCCGTGCTGGATCAACACAATCTTTATACGTACAAAAGTGGTGTATTTTTTAAGCCTAATGCTCAGAAATAAATATTATTTCTTATGCATGCAACTTGGCTCAGCTCCTGACTTTCCTTCAGGACTTACTGGAAAAAGGTCGTTCTTATTCAACGATTAAAGTTTTCCTATCAGCTATTTCAGCCTGTCACGAAGGCTGGGGACACAGGACACCCGGAGCACATCCAATCATAATAAGATTTATGAAGGGTGTCCTTCGGACTAAACCACCCAGCAGGACCCTGACCCCTGGTTGGGATCTTGGCCTGGTCCTGGGGGCTCTCTGTGACCCTCCATTCGAGCCACTGAGCGAGGTTAAGATAGATTTACTATCTTATAAAACTGCTCTACTCCTGGCACTTTGCTCGGCGAAACGCGTGGGTGACCTCCATGCATTGTCTGTACATCCAATGTGTACCAGATTCGCCCCTGACGGGTCAAAGGTCACACTAAGGCCTAATCCCGCATACACTCCCAAGGTCTTGACTCTGAACCATAGGAGTCTAGACTTTGATCTCTCCTCCTTTCCACCTGCTCCTGTCCTCACTCAGGAACAGGAAAGGCTACAGGCTCTCTGCCCAGTGAGGGCTTTACGCACCTACATGCAGAGAACAGCCGAATGGAGGAAAACAAACCAACTGTTCATCTGCTTTGCAGCACCTGCTACCGGGAGAGCCCTATCAAAAAAACGCCTCTCACATTGGGTGACTGAGGCCATTAAAAGGGCCTACAGTAGCAAAGGTTAACAGGTACCCTCTGGAGTGCATGCTCACTCCACTAGGGGCTTGGCCACTTCTTGGTCATTATTCAAGGGTGTACCAGTCGCAGACATCTGTGCTACTGCGAATTGGAGCTCATTAAATACTTTTGCAAAGCATTACAGTTTGGATGTTGCTGCGGGTGACGTCACTCAGGCTGTCCTTTCTAACACACAGTAGAAAGTAGCCTTGGGATGCCTGCTGGTCAAGGGCAGACGTTCACTCTAGCATGCATTTTACTGAGCATTTCAAGGACGTGAATGGATTACATTCCCATAGCAAGTATGTTGTACTGAGAGACCAGACTGAAAGGGAACTGAAAGTTATGTACCATAACTCATGTTCCTTGAAGGAAGGGAACAAGGTGCAACATAGCTGGCCCTTTTCAATGCTGAAAGCTCGGTGAAGTGCAACTTTGGAGAAAGATGGAGGGGCGCAAGCCGCTTAAGTACCCAGAGGGTGGGGCCTCTGGCGCAGCGATGACGACCCTAGCTGTAAAGTAGGCATGTAACGGTTGTATTGGGTGTACCGAACCGTTTCGGTACACCACGTTCGGTTCGGTCCACCTGCGTACCGTTTCGGTTATTTTTTCACTCATTAAACGTTCTTAACAGGGGAATATATGTACCACGGAACAAAATTTCCTGGGCGCGTTTCAGCACTGAGCTATTATCGCG
>JBBPBX010007770.1:17611-51747 GCA_038048925.1 Garcialebias charrua | reverse complement strand
GCATGTCTTGGACGGATGAAGAGAGGGGCGGAGCTGTCAACTGACCACTACCTGGTGGTCAGTGTGCTCCGATGGTGGAGGAGGATGCCGGTCAGACCTGGCAGACCCAAACGTATTGTAAGGGTCTGCTGGGAACATCTGACAGAGTCTCCTGTAAGACAAGCTTTAACTCCCACCTCCAGGAGCGCTTTGAACATGTTCCAAGGTAGGCAGGGGACATTGAGTCCGAGTGGGCCATGTTCCGTGCCTCTATTGTCGAGGTAGCTTATTGGAACTGTGGCCGCAAGGTTGTTGGGCTTGTCGTGGCGGCAACCCTCGAATCTGGTGGTGGACACTGGCAGTAGGGGATGCTGTCAGGCTGAAGAAGGAGTCCTATTGGGCCTTTTTGGCCTGTGGGACCCCAGAAGCAGCTGATGGGTACCGGCAGTCCAAACGGCATGCAGCTCGGGAGGTTGTTGAGGCAAAAACTCGGGTGTGGGAGGAGTTCGGAGAGGCCATGGAGAATGACTTCTGTATGGCTTTGAGGCAATTCTGGTCCACTATCTGGCATCTCAGGGGGGAAAGCGGTATGCCACCAACACTATTTATAGTGGGGGTGACGTGCTGCTCACCTCAACTCAGGATGTTGTGAGTCAGTGGGCAGAATACTTCGAAGACCTCCTCAATCCCACTGGCACGTCTTCCACTGAAGAAGCGGAGCCTGGGGACTTTGGGTCGGGCTCTCCAATCTCTGGTGCTGAGGTCACTGAGGTGGTTAAAAAGCTCCTCGGTGGCAGGGCCCCAGGGGTGGATGACATTCGCCTGGAGTTCCTTAGGGCTCTGGATGTTGTGGGGTTGTATTGGCTTACATGACTCTGCAATGTTACGTGGACATCGGGGGCAGTTCCCCTGGATTGGCAGACTGGGGTGGTGGTTCCCCTATTCAAAAAGAGAGACCGTAGAGTGTGTTCAAACTATAGGGGGATCACACTCTTAAGCCTCGCTGGTAAGGTCTATTCAGGGGTTCTGGAGAGGAGGGTCCATTGGATAGCCGAATCTCAGATCCAGGAGGCGCAGTGTGGTTTTCATCCTGGTCGTGGAACATTGGACCAGCTCTACACCCTCAGCAGGGTCCTGGAGGGTACGTGGGAGTTTGCCCAACCAGATTACATGTGCTTTGTGGACTTGGAGAAGGCATTTGACCGTGTCCCTTGGGGGGCCCCATGGGAGGTACTCCGGGAGTGTGGGATACCAGGTCCTTTGATATGGGCTGTTAGTTCCCTGTACGACCGGTGTCAGAGCTTGGTCCACATTACTGGCAATAAGTCAGGCTCGTTTCCGGTGAGAGTTGGACTCTGCCAAGGTTGCCCTTTGTCACCGATTCTGTTCATAACTTTTATGGACAGAATTTCTAGGTACAACCAAGGTGTTGAGAGGATCCGCTTTAGTGGCCTTAGGATTGCTTCTCTGTTTTTTGCAGATGATATGATCCTATTGGCTTCATCAGGTCATGATCTACAGCTTTCACTGGAGCGGTTTGCAGCCGAGTGTGACACGGCCGGGATGAGGATCAGTTCCTCCAAATCCGAGGTCATGGTCTTGAGCCGGAAAAGGTTAGAGTGCCCTCTCCGGGTCGTGGAGGAAGTCCTGCCCCAAGTGGAGGAGTTTAAGTATCTCGGGGTCTTGTTCACGAATGAGGGAAAACTGGAGCGTGAGATCGATAGGCGGATAGGTGCAAAATCGCAGTGAAGCGGGTGCTGTACCAGTCTGTCGTGGTGAAGAGAGAGCCGAGTCAAAAGGCAAAGCTCTCAATTTACAGATCGATTTACGTTCCCACCCTCATCTATGGTCATGAGCTTTGGGTTATGATCGAAAGAACGAGATCTCGGATACAAGCGGCTGAAATGAGTTTTCTCGGTAGGGTGTCTGGACTCTCCCTTAGAGATAGGGTGAGAAGCTCGGTCATCCGGGAGGGACTCAGAGTAGAGCCGTTTATTCTCCACATTAAGAGGAGCCAGTTGAGGTGGCTCGGGCATCTGGGTAGGATGCCTCCTGGATACCTCCCTGGTGAGGTGTTCTGGGCATGTCCCACTGGGAGTACACCCAGAGGAAGACCCAGGACACGCTGGAGGGACTATGTTTCTCGGCTGGCCTGGGAACACCTTGGGATTCCCCCGGGGGAGCTGGCCCAAGTGGTTCGGGAGAGGGAAGTCTGGGCCTCCTTACTTAGGGTGCTACCCCTGTGACCCATCCCCAGATAAGCAGAAGAGAATCGATGGATGGATGGATGAACTTCAAAGACAACTTTGGTCTCTTCATTCAGATGAATATTCATGTGTTATGATGTAAAACTCCCTGCAATTAACAGATTCTACTTCAGTGACTTATTCTGATGATTAAAGGGTGAATAAGTTGTTGTTGGTCAGTAAACTGACCAGCTGGTTCCCCACTTTAACGAGAGCTAAAGCACTTCCGGTTCCGGCGAGCTGATGGACGTTGCTCCCTCTGGCTTCTCTGTAGTCTTTTTATCATCAAACTGACCCATTTTTCGAACAGGACTAAAGTTTGTCCACCTTCCCACTGAATTCAGTGTTCAGTGACTCAGAGAGCTGGACAGGGCGGTCCAAAAAAAAATTTTGGCCCAGGACCGGCCGCTTCCATCCCACCGGTCATTCTGAGCGCATCTTGCTGGCTAGGTGAGCCCTCGAGCTGTAGGAGCCATCCCACGAAGCCCCAGTGTTTTTTTTGCCACTCTCTCTGGACCCCAACTGAATTTCTCATCTGGACCTTTGGTTCTACCTGGTTCCAACAAGAATCGCAGGGGGGTATTTTGCTGACCTTTCTGCTGCTTTTTGTTGGATTAGCCTCGTGGCGTGGGGGGAAGTGTACCTGGCCCGAACCTATGTCCCAGGACCAGAACCGAACCGAGTTGGCTGTGGGAGACTTCGTCTACATTAAAGCCGGTCTCAGCCTCTGAGCAACCCGTTACTTTAATACGAAGGATTGTTCACCTCCGTGGGAACCGTTGTACTCTCCTGGAGGTGACGCGCGGCTGCTTTGAAGTGCCGCTGATACCGGATCGGAGCAGAACCGGGTCACCGATGACCTCAGCCTTTCCGGTCAGCCTCGCCGTTTTTTTAACCGGAGGTGGCCTTTCATGCTGCAGAACATCGGAGTTGGGCTGGAGCAGAACCGGACCAGTGATGTCTTCATCCTCCCCGGTCAGTCTCGTTGTTTTTTCGCCAGGGTTGGCCTCTCAGGTGGTGGAGGATCAGACAAGCAGAGTGACGTGAAGCACGGAGTAGCTGCACTGTTTAGTGCTTGAGGAGTCCGGCTAGAGTTTTCATCGAATTTCATCGGCCCTAGATAATAATTTTATTCCAGATCACGCTGTTGCTTCCTGCTGACCTGAAACAAGCTTGGATCATGCCTTTAATTTCAGGATGAATTTCTGGCCGCTCACTCTGCTATTTGTTGCAAATTATTTGTCTCTACCTGTTGATTCTGGACCCAGCTTCTGTTTACCATGGCCACATCCATTCATCTTCACGGGGGCTGGAGTTCCCCCTCTG
This sequence comes from Garcialebias charrua, assembly GCA_038048925.1. Lineage (NCBI taxonomy): Eukaryota > Metazoa > Chordata > Actinopteri > Cyprinodontiformes > Rivulidae > Garcialebias > Garcialebias charrua. The sequence goes on along the minus strand of JBBPBX010007770.1, from coordinate 48,196 downwards.
CCCCACTCAAACTGCAGTTGGACCATCTCATCGGATTTGTTTGCCCATCTAATTTGTGACGCTTTATGGTTTGAGACTTTTCTGCACCATTCATATTATTGTCAGTATTTTCAGATCTCAGACCCTCTGGAATCACTGAATCTTGTTAACAAATCTGGGTCTGCCCATCACTGCAACTTTCACTGTTTTGGGCTTCTGAATGATCGTGTCTTCATCAATGTTTCTCATGGTTCAATTATGAGGGCTAATTGTCACATTGTTAACTCCTATAATTACACATCAGTGACAAAGAATTCAAGAAAATGTCTGATAATAATGTTGTTACTGCTCTCAGGGATTTATCCCAATCCTGGATCCCCCACTAACTATAGTACACCAGATGATATTAAAAATATGTCAGGTCTTCATTTCCTGCATGTAAACGCTCGTAGCCTTCTGAGAAAACTTGATGCCTTGAAAATTCTGGTCAGTTCTTCTGGGGCAGATGTAATCATCATCTCTGAAACTTGGCTCAACAAATCTGTTCTGAATGATGATCTGGTAATCAATGGATTTAATATCTATCGCTGTGACAGTCAAAAAAGGGGGGTGGAGTCGCTATTTACATCAGAGATTCTTTGGCTTCCAGTATTGTGTCTGTAAAAACAATCCCAAACAAGTTTAAGGCCTTAGCTGTGAACATCACTTTGATTGGAGGCCAGATCTTATCTGTAGTGGGTTGTTATCGTCCCCACTCCGCAACACCTGAGGCTCTGTCCTCCCTGACAGAATTCATAGGAAATTTAAAATTCAAAGAGATGTTTTTGGCAGGAGATTTCAACATTGACTGGGATAAGTCGACCCCCCTCTGTGATAAATTCAAGGAATGTTGCCTATCACTCAATCTAACCCAACTTATTGACTCTCCCACTAGACCAAACAAAAGCTGTCCTGAAAAATCTTCCATCCTAGACCTGTTTCTAACAAATACACCACAAAAATTCCCTGGTACAGGTATATTTGCTGACATTTTGAGTGATCATTGCATGATAGTGGCTCTTAGAGCTATTAAACGTCCACCTTCTAAGCCCAGAATAATTCAAAAAAGGGATTTGAAATGTTTTTGTGAACAGCCATTTTTTTTGGGATCTATCCCACTTTGATTGGCAACGTATTCTATTAACCAACGACGTGAACATCGCTTGGAACTATTTTCATAATAGTTTCATTTATTTTGTGAACAAACACGCTTTTTTCCGCCAGTTCAGGATAAAGGGATGTGACAGCCCCTGGTTTACTCCTGAACTAGCTGACCTCCTTTACAGGAGAGACTATCTTTGAGCTACAGCAAGAAAATCAGGCTCAGACACTGATTGGTTGAATTTTCGGCAGCTGAGGAATAAATGCTCAACTGCCATCAAAGCTGTAAAACGTAACTATTTCTTATCTCAGACCTCCAAAAATCTAAACGACTCAAAACAATTCTGGAAAACCATCAAATTTTCTCAGGCATCCCCCAATCATCGGACCTCCCATCACAACTTCTCGTTGAATCTGTTCCTGTGTCAAATAAGCATGAGATCCTGAACTGTTTCAACAAACATTTTGTTGCTTCTAGTTCATTATTTGACACAGTTACTAACGGAAAATCAGTCACTTCATCTAATAACCAAACTTCTACAAATCAAAACCCTCTTACAAGTCAATCCTCAGTTAATCACACCTTCACTTTTTCTCCGTTCTCAGTCAGTGAGGTAAATAAACTGTTAAAAGGTCTTGATTCTAAAAAACATGCAGGTCCAGATGAACTTCCACCTTATTTCTTAAGGCTGGTTGATCATATCATCACAGTCCCTGTGACCCACATCTTTAATCTGTCCATAAGCCAAAATTCCATTCCAGATACTTGGAAAACAGCTTTTGTTCTTCCATTGCTGAAGGGAGGTGACCCCACCTCACTGAACAACTATCGACCGATCTCTAAACTCTGCATTTCAGCCAAGGTTCTAGAAAAACTGATAAACTCTCAAATCAAAAATTATCTGGACACATTTAACATCTTACCTCTCCATCAATCTTGTTTCAGGAAAAAACACAGCACGACTGCTTCACTGAAGGTTCTTAATGATGTTGTTGAAGCATTTGGATGCTAAGGGTTATTGTGCTGCACTTTTCTTAGACCTGTCGAAAGCTTTTGACACAGTGGATCATAACATCTTATGTCATAAGCTCTCAGAAATCGGTTTCTCAGATCACACCATTGGTTGGTTTTCTAACTATCTTTCCGATCTGAGGCAATGTGTTCAACATAACGGTACTTCTTCCAGTTATTTAACAGTTAAAAATGGTGTACCACAAGGCTCAGTCTTAGGACCATCCAACCATCCATCCATTCTCTTCCGCTTATCCGGGGTCGGGTCGCGGGGGTAGCAGCCTAAGTAAGGAGGCCCAGACTTCCCTCTCCCCAGCCACTTGGGCCAGCCCCTCCAAGGGAATCCCAAGGCGTTCCCAGGCCAGCCGAGAAACATAGTCCCTCCAGCGTGTCCTGGGTCTTCCTCTGGGTCTCCTCCCGGTGGGACATGCCTGGAACACCTCACCCAGGAGGCATCCATCCTAACCAGATGCCCGAGCCACCTCAACTGGCTCCTCTCGATGTGGAGAAGCAGCGGCTCTACTCTTAGTCCCTCCCGGATGAATGAGCTTCTCACCCTATCTCTAAGAGAGAGTCCAGACACCATGCGGAGAAATCTCATTTCAGCCGCTTGTATCCGAGATCTCGTTCTTTCGATCACAACCCAAAGCTCATGACCATAGATGAGGGTGGGAACGTAGATCGATCGGTAAATTGAGAGCTTTGCCTTTTGACTCAGCTCTCTCTTCACCACGACAGACCGTTACAGCGCCCGCTTCACTGCCGACGTTGCACCTATCCGCCTATTGGTCTTAGGACCAACCCTCTTTAATAATAATAATAATAATTAATTTAATTTGTAACACACTTTTCATTAACAAAAATCTCAAAGTGTTACAAGGTGCAACTAAAATCAATGGTCAAATAAAAACAAGTGATAAAATCAAGTAAAATCAATGATAAAATAACAAAAAACAGTAATAAAATCAACTAAAAACAATGATAATATCAACTAAAATCAGAGATAAAATCATGTGGAGGCAGAGTAGGCTTGCTTATAAAGAAAGGTCTTTAAGCCTTTTTTAAAGTCAACCAGTGATTGTGGAGCTCTCAGATAGTCAGGGAGTCAGGGAGTTCCAGAGGTGGGGGGCAGCCACACAGAATGCCCAATCTCCCATGGTCCTTACAATCTACATAGGTAATGTAGGTCAGAGCATCCTTACATTTCTATGCTGATTACACAGTTGTTTATTGTTGAGCTAAAACATTTGCTAAGGCTTTCCAGCTTTTGCAATCCGCTTTTGACATCATCCAGTTAGATTCAGGGGCGGCCGGCCAATAGGGGGGCACTAGGGCGCCGCCCCACTGGAACTTCTGGAGCTACTGTTTTCACCATTTTACATTGAATACTTAAAAAAGTTTAATAAAAATTAAATAATAAAATAAAAATATTTTGAAATATATGCATATATGTTTTTAGTTGTGTAGGATAAATATTTTATGAGTAATGATGAGTTATATTGTTTGATTCAAAAAATGTTTCTGATTGGTGACGTATTTCCTGTCCTGGGTGCGCATGAATCTTATCCATAGATTCTCAATAATGGCGCATTCACAGTTATTCTACAATGTTACAAAACAATGGGAAGATGCTGGGTGCAGATTTCAGCGCCCTGGACACGTCCAACGTGAGCTGTACCTATACTGATCATGTGCTTCCGGTCTTTTTTTTTTTGTCTGGGAAATGAGCTATGCAGTCAGTGACTCAAGCAGGCTGGCTCAGGTAGGTTTTAAATCATTGAAAGCCCTTTATCTAATGCTTATTTGCCATTTCTGACTAATATGTCTCTTAACTTTTAGAAGTCTCTGTCCAGTACTCAGATTAAAGCTACTTATCCAAATTACTGTACGTTACTTTTTTTGGTCATTTTCTGTAGTACTATATAAATCTTATTTCCTCTATGTGTCTCGGGGAGTGATAAAAAAGACTAAAGGAGTGACGTCTGGTCTATGTGACAATTTGGTCACCTGTGGCTGTGATACCTGACACCAGGCGTGACAGAAACGTAAACACTGGACTGAGGTGCTCATTGAGCCGAGTGGAGGAGACTCACTTTACCTCAGTAACAATGGAGTGAGGAGGAAGATACACATTTTGTAGCTGGCAATACAGGAACTATTTTGAGTTTATTTCAGCGAAGGATGAGAACATCAAGGTTCGTTTACCCTCTGTGCTGGCGAGAACGTGCTGTCTAGACTGACAGAATCTTCACCAGCAACGTGCTGTCTAGTTTCAAAAACACCACATCAAATCTGAAGAAACATTTGGAGTCGCAGCACGGGACAGTTGAACTGATGGAGCAAGTCTCGCCAGGTGGTTCCAAGCAGAGAGCTGTGCCTGTGACAGAAAGTCCCCCGCCACCCAAACAACAGAAGCTTGACTTTGGTGCAAAACCAGTAAGTGGGAAATAATTTAAAAAGTTGGTTATAATGTTATCAAATTAATAAACTCGTTCTCAAAAGTTTCTGATTATTCTATAAATTGGACAAAATCTACAGTTCTTCCAATAAATTGCGTGTTTAATAATTCTCTCAATGAAAGACTACAATCAGGTAACATTACATATTTGGGTGTTAATATCTCTCCTAAATTGGAAGACTTAATAAAATTGAATCATATCCCACTATTAAAGAAAATTGAAGACGATCTTACTAGATGGAGATCTCTACCCATATCACTTATGGGAAGAGTTGCCTCAGTAAAAATGATGGTGCTGCCGAGAATAAATTATTTATTCTCAATGATTCCAAATAAACCTTCAACTGAATGGTTTAAGTCCCTGGACTCTTCTATATCTAAATTCCTTTGGAAAAATAAAACTCCACGTATTAGTTTAAAAACATTACAGAAATCTAAAGATACCGGAGGATTAGAACTTCCAAACTTTTATTACTACTATTTAGCCAACAGGTTACAATATATATTAAAGTGGTTAAAACCGAATGCACTAGATGAAACTTGGATAGATATAGAACAAACTTTATGTAATAATATTAGGATTTCGGATCTACCATTTATTAGTACAGATTTAAAAAGACATGTCTGCTTTAAAAGTATCAATATTAGCTCATCTCTGACAGCATGGTGGGAGTATCTGAAAATGACAAAGTCTTCACTGTTCCCATGCAGACATACGCCTCTCTGGAACAATCCTGACATACAGCAAGAAAATAATATGTTAAATTTCCCAGGTTGGAGAATGAAAGGAATTGAATGTCTGGAACACATATTTGAGGGTATAGACTTTATTCCATTCAATAAATTAATAATACAATATGACATTGATAATAAATATTTCCTACAATACCAACAAATTAAGTCTATTGTGAAAAAGAAATTTAAAATTAATAAAACATAGTTGGAAACACCAACATGTGTGTTAGAGTTGATTAATCTTCAACCCCCCAAATTATTATCTAAAATATACAAAAAATTGTCTAGAATCGATGACTCGATAACACTACCTGTTGAAAAATGGGAGTCAGATTTATCAATCAACTTTGAACAAAAAACCTGGTCTCAAGTATGTTTAAATACATTTAAATAGACTAGAATCTCCAATTTACAATTAATACAATATAAGGTTCTCTATAGAGTACATTATACAGGTCAGCGAATGTTTAAGATGGGTTTTACACCATCTAACAACTGCTCACAGTGCAAAGGCAATATACCTGATGACTATATTCACACACTCTGGTTCTGTCCACCCGTTCAGAGGTTCTGGGTACAGGTATGTGAAGACTTGTCTAAATGTTTGAAATGTAATATCCCACTCTCTCCATCTGTTTGCTTATTGGGTATCTTTGAAGATGTTATACTAGAAAAAAATACATCCTGTATGCTTTTCACTGCCTTATGCATCGCAAAGAAAACCATACTCCTAAATTGGAAAAATAAAAATAATCTTAGCATTAATCAGTATAAAAATCTTCTGTTAGATCATATTAGTCTTGAAACAGCATCTGCCGACACATCGGATCAATCTATTTGGCATTCTTTGATCGGCTCCGTTACGTAGTGAGGGTGGGGGGTCTGGGATCTGGCCTTGTGGGGCATTGGGGCTGGTGTGGGGGAGGTTGGGGTTTGGGCGCCGGGGGGTTGGGGCTGCTTGGGCGGGGAGGACCCTGCCTTCGACCTGGGGAGGACCGGGGGGGTTCTGGGGGATGTCTGCTGGGGGCGGCATGCGGGCCCTCGGGTGGTCGGTGGCGGCGGTCATGGGTCGCCGGTCGGTGACCCGGCTGTGCTGGGGTGGTTTCGGGGTGGGCGCCGGGGGCTTGGGATTCTGGGGGCGTGTCGTCCCCGGGCTTGGGCCTGGTGGGGATCGGGGGTCTTGGGCTCTGGCGGGCGGGTCGCCGGGCTATGGGCTGGCTCGCGCTCTGGTGCCCGGCTCTGGCCGGGGGCCCTCGGCTCGCTGGTGGGTTGGGGGTTCATGTGCGGGGGGTTGGGTGTCTGGGAGCGTGACTGGTGGCCAATGGGAGGGGGCGGGTTAACCCAGCCTGGGTGTCTAGTGTGTTATGTGTTCTGAAAGTTGTTAGTATGAAGGGTGGGTGTAGTATTTCTTCTGGGGTGGGAACTAAGTAGATGTCCTTGATGATGGTCTGGGACCATGGATGGCCAGTGTGCGAGCCCTGGTTGGGGCCCGCTCTCGGTGCTTCCTGGCTCTGTCGGCGGATAGGCGAGCGCTCTTGGCCATGTTGTCCATGTGGGATTTTGTGTCTTCTTGGGCGGCGGGCTGACTGCGGTTCATAGGAGTCGTGGCGGCCCTGGTGGATGTGGGCTGTTGGTTCTGCTGTTGGCGGCCCTCGTGGCCGTGTCCCTCTCTGGTCTTGGACTCAATGGCCTGGCGGTCGGAGAGGTGTTTCTTTTGCCTCGCTCCTTGGGTGGACCTTGGCGAACTGGGGGGGGGGTATGTTGGGTCAGCGGGGGAGCTGACTCGTTGCGGGAGCATTGTTCCTGCAGATATTTTCTCCCCATCCCTCACCACGCACCTCCGCCCTCTTCATCTCAAATTAATACATGTAGGGATTTTGAGACTCGGGTGTGCTGCGACGTTTTTACATCTCTGTTGTTCAGAACCACCTGGGACTCAATTTTATTATACACTTTAGACATTCACTCATAAACATCCTCATAAAAGTCACATATAGGGAATGGAATGAGCACTATGGTTATGGGTGGCAAGATGACATCACTCTCGCCCCCTGTGCCTATGCTCACTCACAATTATGCATTTAGACAATAAGGGTCTGGGTTAGAGTTGGAGTGGAAGGGAAACTGGTATACCATACCATACCATACCATTTTATTTATAAAGCACTTTAAACAGGAACAAGTCCACACCAAAGTGCTGGACAAACAAACACGCAACAGGCAACACAGACAATGAAGTACAACACGAAAAACATAAAAACATTGCAGATCATAAATCAAACGATCCAATACAAATCAGCTGGCATTGAAAGCGATGGAGTAGTAGTGAGTTTTTAACCGGGATTTGAAAACCGAGAGGGAGGGGGCCTGTTTGATGAGCAGCGGTAACTCGTTCCAGAGTCTTGGGCCTGCTACAGAGAACGCCCTGTCACCCCTGCGCTTAAGGCGAGTTTCTGGAACTATTAAGAGTACCTGATCCTCTGACCTCAAAGCACGTGGAGGGACATATGGGTGTATCAGATCCGAGAGATAGGCGGGGGCGAGACTGTTCAGCGATTTGTAGACATACATGAGAATTTTGAATTGGATTCGAAGATGAACCGGTAGCCAGTGAAGGGAGGCCAAGACTGGTGTAATGTGCTCTCTTCTGCGTGTGCTGGTTAAAAATCGGGCAGCTGCGTTCTGAACCAGTTGTAATCGTGCAATGGTGGCTTGACTGACGCCAAACAGAAGTGAATTGCAGTAATCAAGCCTAGATGTAATGAATGCGTGAATCACTGTCTCCAGGTGCTTTTTGGATAATATGGGCTTCAGCTTAGACAGACGCCTCAGCTGGAAAAAACAGGATTTGACGATCATGTTTACATGACTGTTGAGTTTCATGGAAGGATCCATTATCACTCCCAGATTTTTGACTTTTTGTTTTTCGGACAGGGGTAGAGCAGACAGGTCAATGCAGTGGTTTGAGGTTGTGTCATTGGGATGGTATATATGGTATAATGCCAGCCTTTGCACCTTCTCTTTCCTTTTTCAGTGCACTTTACAACAACACACACCAACAGCACATTTGGGGACGGGTGTGTGTGTGTCGGGGTCTAGATTTGTTAATTTCAATTTTTTTTTTTTATTTATTATAAATATATATAGTATTTTTTTTTAATTTATTATTATTTTTATTTTTCTCTCACCCCCCTGGTTGCCTGGCGGACATTCTGGGGGTGGGCCGTCGGGGGTTGTCCTGAATATGGGGGGGTTCGGGGCCTGGGGGTTTGCCGTGGGCGGGGCTGGCATTGCGCTCTCCCTGGGGCTGCTTGGGCTCGGGTGTCCTGTCCTGTCGGCAGGGAGAGGGTTGGGCCGAATCTTGGATGTCGGCTACTCTCCACCCCAGAATGAATGGGCCTACCTCCTGGGTTTGGGTATGGGCTGCCCCATGTAGGGGGCAGGTACATGTCTTGGACCTAGGGGGTATAGAGGGTGCATCAGGATTATGAATGGAACGTGTCGTTATTGTTTGTCTTTGTGTGAGTGAGGATGAGGGTGGGTCTGAGTGAGTGTGTCTGTGTATGAATGTCTAATTGTCAGGCTGGGATTTGGACTGCCCCCTCTCTGTTACATCTAAGGCTACTTGGTGTCGCGCTCCTACCACGTGGCCCCCGGGTGGGTGTCCCTTGGCCTACGGGCGGGCTGGGGGCCCTTGCTGTCGCCTTCGGGGGTTGGGCGCTTGGGTGTGTGTCGGCTCGGCCTGGTGGCTGCCTAGTGGGGCTCAGGTCCTCTGGTCCTATCGAGTCCAGGCCTGAGGGACGGGCGCCCCTGGTGCCCGGGCCTCGGTTGCCGGGCCTGGGGCTACGTCAGTGCAGCGGGCTCTTGCAGCGGGCTCCGGCGGGGGCCTGTGGGCTTGTCGCTGTTGGCCTCCCGGGGGTCATTGTGTGTGGTCACTGGTGGAGCTCGTCCGGTTCTCCCCCTTGGTCGGATCTGGGGAGTGGGCGAGTGGCTTGTCCTGTTCGGGTGGCCCTGGGGACTCTGGGCTCGGGGTCCTTCTTGGGGTCTTGGGCTTTGATCGCCCCTTCGTCTGCCTCGGGCCTTGGGGGGACGGATCTCTGATGCTTCACGGTCGCTACTAAATGTTCTATTGGAGGAACCTTATTCACTTATGCATGCTCACAACCACACACAAATGGATGCAGGGATGTATATGTAGCTATCATATGCAGATATGTAGATGGATATGTGATATGAATGCATATGTATGTATACTGTATATATATTTGTAGATATGGGTATGTTTATTTATGGAAATCTACTGCAAGGTCATGAATATTATGCATGTACAGTATGTTTCGTTGCTGTGTTCTGTCATGTGCTTTGCAGGATTGCGGATGGAGGTTGGGTGTGTTTGCCTTATGCTCTTTTTGTGGATAATTGCTGTTTTGTTGTCTTACTTTCTATCTTTCCTTTCTCTCTATTTAAAAAAATTCATATCGGCGTGAGAGGATGGCTGTAAGGTGAGAAGGGAGGCCATCTATAAATGGGGAAAAAAAAGTTGGTTGGACGGTTTGTAGTAGAAGAAATGCTGCCCTTCAACACGGTTGACGCGCCTTCGTTTTGTGCCATAATACCCCCCACCCCAACCTCCTGCAGTGTAAAAACTGGTGCTGATGCAGCTCTAAGCTAGATGCATAGGCAGATATCAATCTTCACAATAGGTCTTTGTTCACAGTGGAGACACTTTGGTGACATGAATGTAAATTCCTTATGTGAAAATGACTGGGTGGCAGGCAGCCACAAAGGAGAGGTTTGGTGTTTTCCAGGAAATGAACTGGTTTAGAGCAACAAGGAAGTTATCTTCTCATTAAAAAAAAAAACAAATTCAGCTTAAGGTAATTTATTTGCTGTATTTCTTCTGGTATTTACACACAAATACCTTCTTTCTTCTTGTTTCTTCTGGTATTTATGCAAACAAACTCAAACAGCTCCGTCTGTGTCAGGAGAAAAGTCTCCAACGCACAACATGCAGCACTTTACAAAGAAGAAGATTTTTTTTTTGGTAAAAATATTATTTGTTTAGTGAAGTCAAGAAAGACACTATTTTTATATAAAGCAAGTACTGTATTTCTTTATTCATTCAACCTTCGTTTATGATATTGAAATCAAGAAATACTACCTTATTTTTATAAAAAAAAGTATTTATGTTTAATGAACTCAGACTATTTTATGTTTTATTAAAACAAGTATTTATGTTTAATGGTCAAGAAAGACCATTTTGTTTTTTGAATATTTTTTATTACAGTAATTATTTTATTAATACATTTAAATTTTTATGTATGTGACAGAGGGTTCTTGTCTTGTCAGCAGCTGCTGCAAGTAACTAACAAAGTAACTTAGTTTAGTCTATTTTAGTTACTTTCCAAATCAAGTAATCAGTAACTTAACTAAGTTACTTTCCCCAAGGACTAATCAGTAACTTAACTAAGTTACTTTTTCAATGTAACTATGCCATCACTGCCAGCTACTCATCCAGGTTGTCATATTGTAAAGTTTGCAGATGATACAGCGGTGGTGGGATGCATAACAAACAATGATGAGTCCAGCTACAGGCAGGAGGTGGAACACCTGGAGAGCTGGTGCAAGGAGAATAACCTTCACGTCAATGTGAAGAAGACAAAGGAGATGAGGGTTAGGATTAGGGTTAGGGTTAGGGTTAGGGTTAGTGAAGGAAAGTGAAGGACCCCACTTACCCAGCACACACACTTTTTGCCCTGCTCCCCTCAGGGAGGACGTTAAGGAGCATTAAGTGTAGAACGGCTAGACTGAGGAACAGCTTCTGCCCTGAGACTGTTAGACTCATGAATATCTAACCAGAATAATCTCTGTGAAAAAAATCACATCATGTTGCTGCTGATCTGTTTCATGTTGCTGTGTTCATTCGTGCTCATCTGCTCACACAGACTCATGTTCGTGCTGCTGTTCGAAGTAATGTTTTTGTGCTACTAGTGCTTAGTGTATTTTTAGTTGATGTTTTTCTTAGTTCACATCTTAGATGTTATTACTGTTTTTCTTTTACATTTTATTGTTGGATGTAACTGGGACCCTGTGTACATAATCTCGTTCCATCACATGTACCACATGTGGTGCAAATGACAACAAAGAATCTCTGACTCTGACAAAAACCGTATGGACCTTAAAAGTGACCTTTGCAGCCCACATTTTCACATCACCCCCTCAGAAAGCTTAGGGAACACAGTCGTAAAGTTTCTATATCATCACTTCCAATAATTTCCCAGGGAGATTTCCTTCATGAAAAAAATCTACTATTCTCTAAATAACATTTGTTCTTGCATGGAATTTATAACTGAGTGTTCCAGGAAAACTTCCGGTTCCAGGCAAATGCTTCTCATGCTTTAGACAACTTTAGAAGATCTTGGGCCGAATAGCCTCAGAGTTTTCTGAAGACATATTACAGGCTGTTAAATTTAGTTGTTTTATGTGGTTTATGAAGAAAATGACGGTTTAATTTTTTTTTCATTAATGTTCTGGGAATCTGTCATTTATCATTTGCGCTCTTGTCAGCTGGATAGTTCTGCCAAATTTTCCAGTTGCAGTTGTGTTGGAATACTATTGAGGCAGATGATTTTGGGGGCGTTCAAAAGGTTTTACTGGAATTCTTAAATTTCAATAATGTTTTAGGGGTTACAAAAGGGTCATTTTTGGTAATTCTTCTTCCGGCTCTCGGCAAAGCAAGTCGCATATCTTTTTGCTCCTACCCTCCCTAAGTTTTCCTCCTCCCTGCTTGCTTTTTGTCTCGTCCGTGACTCTTCAGCGCTCACTCGAACCAATTTGCGATGGAGTTAATAAATTGGGCTGTTTCATCTATAGATAAGATTTTTTCCACGAAGCGGACCGGGCCAGGAGAAGCGGCCTGCCCCTCTGACACGCACGCTGTCGGATACATGATGGACTCCTGGGGACAGTGGCAACCCATGTGTTTGACCGTCCTGTCTGTCGAAGACGTGGAAGATTTGTGGATTATTGGGATATTGGTGGCAGCTGCTCTGTTTTTTGGCGTGAGCGGAGCTGTCTGTTACTGGAAGATTAGGAAGACTGCGGCGGCTATCGGCGCGCTGGCCAAACTTCCTGATCAGCAAGAATCTCTGATCCGGGCTGTGAGCTCCTCAACCCAGCTGTTGTACGAACTGAACCGCACGATAGGAGCGGCGGGAGACCACCGCGGACCTGCGGTGCGCTTTGGAACTCGTTTACAGCCGCCCGGCATTAATCAGGGCACGGATGGGGGTTCGTAGCTTCGGAACCTCATATGATTCGGCGATTTTGGACCTGAACAGCACCTGGACTTTGGAAGGCTGCAGTCAAAAAGAACACTGTGGCCTGGATTGAAGATAAACAATAACTATCTAATCTAGTTTCTGCACGACCTTGGAAAAGAAGAAGGCTGTTTGCTGGAAACTATTCTCCTGGAGTGAAGCTGAGAGACATTGCTGACCCCCCCCCCACTCCCTCCCCAGAGGTCTCTGGGAGTGTGCTCGGAGGCGCCAAGCTTAACAACTGCTGAACTGTGTTATCTGAGTGCTGCTCACAGACTCTTTTGATACTTTATCATAGTGTCTTAAGGCAATCTTTGATAGATTCTTTTTTTTGAATATCACAAATGATACCTATTGTGTTTTTCCTTTTTCCATATCTGTTTGACCTTCATCCGGAGACGGATGAGTGCGGCCGCGCAGAAGAACATGTCATGTGTTTGGAAATGCTGCAGCTTTGCACACTCCCCCTCTTCCGGACGACTGTGTATACATAATCACGTTGTATTAATTAACTGGCGCAATGTTAATAAATAAATCTCTTATCTCTCTCTTATCTCTCTCTTATTGATTTTCACCCAAGGTTTGGACCAGCAAAGACTCAAGGAGACCAAATGAAAAAGATGCAGAGTCAAATTTCGTCTTGTATGGGAACATACACAGATGACAAAAATGTGACATTATTATTATTATTATTATTATTATTATTATTATAAGTGGTTTATTATACTGGTAAGCGGTGAGTGCCAAGGACTGGAGAATCTGCAGAAGCTAATTGGATGTGAGTATAAAGGTTTTACAAATAACAGATAATCCATGAAGTGACTGAGTTCTTACTTGTGTCAACTCTTCATTTTAAAAGTGCTATGTGTATGGGCAATGATGACATTAGTTCTCTGAATATAACCCATTGCATGTGACACACAGCCAGGTAGAGCAGTGGGCAGCTATGCAAGCACCCAGAGAGCGATTAGGGGTTAGGTGTCAATTCAATTCATTTCAGTTTATTTATATAGTGCCAAGTCACAACAGAAGTCATTTCTGGGCACTGAATAGAAACATTCATTTACATACAAAATAATACACTATAACATTATTTACATTTGTATCTGAGGAGTAGACTGCTTTGATTTTAACTCCATCACAAAACTCTCATCTTGAGCAAGCATGAATTTTACAGTGGAAAGGAAAAACTCCCTCATGAAGAAGAAACGTTTAACAGAACCAGACTCAGGACAAGTGGAAATCTGCTTCGATTGGCTGAGTTTGAGAGGAACTTATACACAATGGCAGGTCAGGCATCACATGTTAAACATAAATGGTATCAAATGAAAAGGGCGGCCGTGGTGTAGTGGTAATGGCAGTTGTCTCCCGATCGGAAAGTTGGCGGTTCGACTCCCGGGACCCGCACCATGTGTCGTTGTGTCCTTGGGCAAGACACTTAACCCTGAGTTGCTCCCGGTAGGACTGGAAAGCACCTTGCATGGTAGTCTGCCGCCACCGGTTTATGAATGTGTGTAGCATTCAATATATGTGTAGCACTTTGAGATTTTCAGTAATGAAAAGTGCGTTATAAATTGAATTAATTATTAATTATTATTATTATTATTATTAAAAGATTCAATGTTAACAATTCATTTAAGGATATGTCATTTTGTCCTCTAGTAGTCTAACTCTAAGCCTATTGCAGCATAACAAGCCAACCCTAACTATAGGATTTATCTAAAAGGAAAGTCTTAAGCCCAGTCTTAAAACTGGGCAATGTGTCAGCCTCGGACAGAAACTGGAAGTTGGTTCTACAAGAGAGGAGTCTGAAAACTGGAATATCTTCCTCCTATTCTGCTTCTGGAGACTCTAGGAACCGTGAGTAAGCCTGCAGTCTGAGAGCGAAGTACTCTGGAAAATATGGAACAATATCTCAAATAAAAGCTGGAGCTAGGCAGATAATAATAATAATAATAATAATGAATTCAATTTATAACGCACTTTTCATTAGTGAAAATCTCAAAGTGCTACACACATTGAATGCTACACACATTCATACACCGGTAGCGGCAGACTACCATGCAAGGTGCTTTCCAGTCCTACCGGGAGCAACTCGGGGTTAAGTGTCTTGCCCAAGGACACAACGACACATGGTGTGGGGAACCGGGATTCGAACCGCCAACCTTCCGATCGAGGGATGACTGCCATTACCACTACACCACGGCCGATGAGGGTTTTGTAGGTTAAAATTAAGATTTTGATTCAATTCTGGATTGGACAGGGAGCCAGTGGAGGGAAGCTAAAACTGGAGAGATATGATCTCTCCCACTAACTCCAGTTAAGACTCTGGCAACAGCATTTTGGATTAACTGAAGACTTTTTTAAGGAAGTATTTGTGTCTTGCTCAAGGACACCATGATGTGTAGGCATTTGGCAAGGAGTTGAACCTGCAACTTTCTGGTCCCAAGTCAGCTGCCCTACCTCTACACCACGGTCTTCATGCCATATCTGAAGGTGTATTGTGATGAAGATGCAGTAGAGCTAAACTATGAATCTCATATCTTTGCCTCCAGATGCAAAATAATTGTATTTTGTGGTTAACTGTGGATGGGAAAGGTGAAGCACCCATACCTGCCTCTACCCTCATTTGCCCTACTCTGGGCTCTTGAGCAAGGCCCTTAACCCCCACCATCTGCTCCCCTGGGCACCTTAGATAGTAGCTCTCTGCTCCAAACAGAGGGTAGCTCAGTGGTCTGTAGTTATGTCAGGAAGGACATCTAGCATAACATTTAGATTAAAACAGATCATGGTTTCATGTGTCAGATCTTTAGGGGGTCAAAGCAGAAATGTGTCACGTTCAGTGGCCCCGCTGACCCGCTCCCTTTAGCCTGACCCGCTCCCTTGAGCCTGACCCGCTCCCTTTAGCCTGACCCGCTCCCTTTGGCCTGACCCGCTCCCTTTAGCCTGACCTTCTCCCTGACCCGCTCCCTTTAGCCTGACCCTCTCCCCTCTCCCTTTAGCCTGACCCGCTCCCTTTAGCCTGACCCTTTAGCCTGACCCGCTCCTTTAGCCTGACCTTCTCCCTGACCCGCTCCTTTTAGCCTGACCTTCTCCCTTTAACCTGACCCTCTCCCTTTATGCCTGTCACCCTTCCTCTGCCCCTGACTTCCTTTTGTCACATTTCTTGCCCCTTCTGTCCACCATCCAATTTAGTCCATGCCTTCCCTACTTAATCTTTGTTCTTTGTTCTTCTGCCCTGCTGATTTGTGTTCTGTTCTTTGTGTGCTTTGTGTGAATGTTTCTTGTTTTTTACTTTGTTTCTGTCATTTCTTTTCACTTCCTCCTCAGCCTGCTTCAGCTCATCTGCTCATTTCTACTCATTCCTTCTGCTCATGCCCTCCTGTCAATCAACAGTTCACCACATCCCCTCAGCCTCAGCTTAGCAATCACTTTCATTCCTTACACCTGTTGTGCTCTGCATTTAGTCTCCTGTGATCCTCTTCCAACCTGCGCAGTCATTGTTGTATTTTTGGTTCCAGCTCTGGTCACAGACATCACGGTCCTCTGTTCCTACCAGAAGCCTACCCTTCCTGTTTTTGCCTGCCTAAAATCTTAGTTTGAAAGTTTTGCCGCCACGCCGGCTTTTTGTTTTGTGTTGTTTGATAATAAATAAGTTTTAGTTCAAACATATCTCCTGCTTCGTCATCTTGCCTACATTTTGGGTTCACACCTAAACGGATCGTGACAGTCACAAAGCTCACCGCACATCACTGGTGTAGGGGTGCATTAGTGCCTCTGGCATGGGCAGCTACACATCTAAATGTAGATGTAAAAAAAAGTATATAAAGGTTTTAGAACAACATACATGTATACTTGCATTTAGCAATAAATAAATAAAAATAATCCAGCAAAGACGACCCAGGACTGTTGAACAGCTAGAATCTTACATCAGACAAGAATTGGACAATATTTACTTCTAAATATTTTGGCAACTCTCCTCCTTTCCCTATAGGAGGGGAAGTTTTACAGTGGTGAAAAATGACCATGTTCTTTTTTTATTTCCTTTTTTTTTTATGTTGCAGACATAAATTTCAAAATTACCTTAAAAGACATTGTAACTGTTTACAGTACTATGTTCCATTGCAAATAAAATGCAGGTTTGTGATATTGGCAAATCGTTGCAATCTATTTTTATTTTTTACATTTTACACAATGTTCCCATGTTTTTGAAACTGGGGATTTACCGGTAATTGTAAAATATATCACAACTGGCTTTCTTATTTTAAATTACAACAAACACAATTTCTGTTGAAAAAAAATATTATTAGAACCAGGTTATCAAGAAGATCATGAAAAAAAAATGTTAACAATGGCATTTTTTTTCATATGTTTAATTTCAAAATTATTTAAAGCTAAACAAAACATGTACTAAAACCTTCTTTATTTATAATTTAGTACAGAATTGTAACAAGTTTTGACATACCGGTACTTCATAAGCCAAAATTGAAATATATCATATAATGACTCTCCTGCAAACAAAACAATCAATCCACTCAAAATTTCATGAAACAACAAAAATTAACATTAAAAATTAACAAAAAAAAGTATTGTTGTATTCAGCAAGGTGACAGAGTCATCATGTACAAATAACATGCTCATAACAGTACAAATACTTTTGTGGGCAAAAATATACAAAGTCATGGAGACTTGGTTATGTACGCTTAGCATAAAAATGTATCACAATCCAACATGCAGGTCTGTATGAAATGATGCCCGCATAAACAAGAGGTTATTTTGTTCCTATCAAAGCATGCACTGATATGTGTTACCATTCTGTAATTGTTATACTCCCAGTAGCTTGAAGGATAATTGCATAACGCTGCATGTCAAAATGATCATGGCAGACATTTCAATATTGCCTAAAGCAATTCATACCTTCTGAAGTGAGGTTATGTGGAACGATTAAGAGTAAATATCTTATCTGTTGTAAATAGCTCTTGGATAACTTCAGTTTGGAGAAACAAGATTCATGAGCAAACAGCTGGTCCAAGCAGATTCAAGACCAAAGTGGATACATCCTTTATTCAAATAACTTCAGGTTCAAAACCTTTGTTGAAAAATGATGATATACCTGCAGGTACGGCCCCAGGCTATGAAGAGCTCCAAGTTAGTGCTGTTTTCTGTGCTTTATTTGTGCAATCAGCAATAGTGTACTATGTACACAACAGTGCAATTCAAAACTGATGGCAGTAAAAATGTTTCTATAATAGTATTCTCATCAACTGCTATGAATTGGTATTTTTAGGTTTGAGTGGTTTTAAAACATCCATCCAGATCTAATTAGAATTAATCTCTTTCTCACCAAACTCATGTTTAAAGAATTATCTACAGAAGATAAGATTTCCACAGAACCCAGATTTATAAAATTTAAACCATAGCTTTAAGAATAGCATCTTTGACTGCTCTTAATTTGTTTTTTTGTTCTTTTTATTTGACCTATATTTGGCCAGGTTTGTCAGCTGAGAACAAATTCTCATTTACATTGACGACCTGGCCAAGAGGCAGCAAGTCCAGGAGCGGGAGAACACCAGACGGACAGCATATAAACAAGTGACAATCAAACACCAAGTTGTACAGACCATGTGAAATGATAAGAAACAGCTAGGACAGGTTTCATGGTACCAGAGTAAAATGAGAGATTAAGGAGGAAAAAGTACAGTAGGTGCAGCGGTCATCAAGTGATGCTTTCACTGAGTTTTAAAACTAAGCAAACGGGACTGTATGATGATTCTTGGGTGATTTGTTTTGGATGCCACAGGGGAATCGGGAGCCAACTGTGGAAAGAGTTTGATTGGAAATGCAAAATTAGTTGTTTTTTTCCTAACTCCATTTAAGACATTGATTTCTGGGAGTGACAATAATGGTGACTGTTGGAGAAAATGTGGCCTCGTGAGTGACCCCACCCACATATTTTGGGATAGCCCTTGGGCGCAGGGCTTCTGGAAATGTGTTGGAAAGATTATTGAAGGTATAAAACTCTTGATCCTGTCATCTTTTTAATTGATGTGTTCCCTGATCATCTCACTCATAATCAAAGCTCTCTGATACATATTCTCCTCATGACAGCAAGAAAAACAATCACGGTCAATTGGATGAAACCCGACCCACCAACTATTAATCAGTGGATTCCAAAAATAAGACACATGCATATAACGGAACAAATAACGGCTCAACCACAATTTTATATTGTGTTTTTGTTTTTGCTGTTGAAGAGATGGCCCATTCTGAAGATTAAATAGTTTGTATGTAATTTGCCTTGTTCTTGTTTGGCAATGAAAGTTTAAAAAAATATATTTTTTTTTTATTAAAAACTATACAAATGGGACAAAAGAAGCTAGTTTTAGAGTTTGTTGTACATAATTCCTACTGTTAGCAGCAGAAAACTGACATGATGGACGACCAGATGAGGTGCGTGCTTTAGGGATAAATAGGATCATGTAGCTGCTGGAGTGGAGGGTAGGCACGTTGCTACAGATATTGAGTAATGAACGGCGGTAGGATGGGTTTTACCAGTTAGGGTTTTATAGATCAGCATAAACTAGTTATTTTTTTCTGAAGGAGTGAAGAGAGAGGCCAATTCACCAGGAAATACAGAGTACATGTACAGTGATGATTGCTGAAGGGAGCTCCAGTGGCAAATCTAGTGGCTGCGTGGTACAGGGTGTCCAGTTTGTGAAAAATAACTTTGGAAGTGATTCTGTAGATGACATCACCACAGGTGAACATCAGAAGGACTGTCATTTTTACCAGAAGATGTTAAGCAGGTTGAGTTAGTGAGGATTTGTTTTGGAAGAACCCTAATCTGGATTTGACTTTGGAGAGCAGAGTGTTGATGTGAGTTTTGTATGAGCGTGAAGAATCAAGCCAAATCACAAGGTATTTGTAGCTGCTGGCAAACTGGATCTCTGAGCCATCCAAGGAGAGGATTTTCTGAGGGCAGACAGTTTGAGGGAGGTTTCTGTTAAATATCATGCTTTTTTCACCCCAGAGTGTTCAAGTTTAAATGAAGATTAGAAAAAGTGTGCTTGATGTTACTGAAACTAATCTTTAGTGCAGCGAGGGCAGAGAGCTACATAATATATACATAAATAGTGTCATCTGCGTACAGATATGTGTGAACAACAGTTGTTCACAGAATTTGTTACACTGTTGATGTACGGTATATGCTGAAAAGGGCTGGACCGAGTATGGAGCCTAGGGGAACGCCTTTGCCAATGGGTAGTGGGTCTGACAGGTGACCCTCCGCCCTCACTAATTACGTTTGCATAGAACAGTAGCTTTTGGACCCAGCTAAGTGACTCTCTGACAGTCTGATGTCTCTTAGCCTTCCCAGCAAGACGGAGTGGCCTACAGAGTTGAAGGTCGACAAAGACAGCAGCACAGTACTTTTTCTTATCATTCACACAGACAACAACATTAAGTGTGGCGGTGCTAGAACTGTGTCCTGATCTAAATCCCAACTGTAGAGGGTTGAGAACATTGTGTGTTTCTAGCTGATCAATAAGTTGGTTGTTGATTAACTTTTCAAGGATTTTTGAGACAAATGACATGATGGAGATGGGTCTGTAAAAGTTAGCATTGTCACCTCCTTTGAACAGAGGAGTGACTGCAGCGAATATCCATTTCTTGGGGAACACTTAGGTTTGCAGGGATAGATTTAACAAGTCACAAGCCGTTTTCGCATTGACCGGCCCTCAATGGCCCGGGCCGCCCTGCCCCGCCTTCTAACCCGGGTTCGGCGTGTTCGCATTTTCCTTTTTTTCCCCGGGTCCACCCTCGTTTTGGAACCATCTCCACCGTGGTTCTGATCGGGCCGGACTCCCCCGGCCCAGTTTGACGTCATTTACTGCTCACATTTGATTCGTTGTTTGCAGCAGGGGCTGGACTCGTTCTAACAACCTCAGCGCGAGGGCTGAATTTCATTAAAATTTAACTACAGAAACCCCTAAAAAAATTGTTAGCTGAATTAGTTTTTCTGAGTTAATTTTTGTTAATAACTGATTACAAATCAGCTTATGTATCAGCTTATGTTAGAACGTAAATAACACGAAGCGCGCACCCATTTCCGCCTTTCAGCGCGACCTGAATGTCATTAAAATATAACTAATATTGTCTAACTGTTGCGCGCAGCCAGGGTTTTAAAATATAACTAATAATCTCTAACTTCTACGTGCAGCTAGAATGTTAAGAGGGGTGATTCCTATATAGGTAAGGTGGACTCCTAAAAAATCAATCCGCCGCTGTGGCTCAGAGAGATCGCGCACTGCTATTACACTCTTTTATCTTGACCCGGAGAAGCGGGTTCGCTTCCCACCTGGTACAAAGTTATTTTACTTTTTTTTTAATTGGAGTAAATAAAAAGGAGTTTGTTAACCAAACAAACTCCTTTTTATTTAAAAGAAAATGTGAATATATAGGAATCACCCCTCTTAGCATTCTAGCTCCTTTTTATTTAAAAGAAAATGTGAATATATAGGAATCACCCCTCTTAACATTCTAGCTCCTTTTTATTTAAAAGAAAATGTGAATAAATAGGAATCACCCCTCTTAACATTCTAGCTGCACGTAGAAGTTAGAGATTATTAGTTATATTTTAAAACCCTGGCTGCGCGCAAGAGTTAGACAATATTAGTTATATTTTAATGACATTCAGGTCGCGCTGAAAGGCGGAAATGGGTGCGCGCTTCGTGTTATTTACGTTCTAACATAAGCTGATTTGTAATCAGTTATTAACAAATATTAAACTCAGAAACACTAATATATATACTCAGCAAACAAATATTTTTTAGCGGCGTCTCCTCTCTTAAAACACTGTAAGCGCGCACACAAGAACACTCCACCCACGTCAAGAGAACACCCCACCCACTTCAAGGCTTGCTCTCCACATAATGCGTAAAGAACGGGGGCGGGCCAGGGCTGGCTCTGGGCCAACCAGGGACGAGCCGGACTGGGGAGGGCCGTGCAATGTGAAAACGGCTACAGATGGGGATTGCGATGACATGAGCACCAGTTTTCAAAAAGAAAGGTTCAGCCTGATCTAGGCCAGCCGGTTTGTTGGTGTCCAGGCTGAGTAGCTCAGTCAGTACCTCGAACTCATGAAGCTGTCCACTTTAACCTCTCTAAGGGATGTTAAACAGTTAAGTTCAATACAAAAATCAACGCTGACATGTTCCTGTTTTTAGTATTTTACATCGTTTTATAATGTAGCTTGTTTTTATTTTGTTTTATATCACGACTTTTAGCTACTCTTCATTTGATATGCGTTTTTAGGACTGTTTATTGTTGTGTACCTCACCTGTGGTTTTCTGTTTAAAACAGGTCTCTCTTGTAAATGAGTCCTCGGGACTCATTGAGACTAACCTGTATAAATAAAGGTTGAATGAATGAATGTACGAGCTGAAAGGTGAAGGGAGGGGAGCGTTTTGAGGAAGGTGGACTTGATTCAGTGGTGGTGATAGGAGGATTTGTTAAAAAATTTGAAGTATTATCATTCAATCAGTTTTGTCTGAGATAATGATGTCATCAGTTTTGATTACCGATGATAAATGTGAGGGCATGTTTTTGTTTTCAAGTGTTTTAATCGTTTTCTAGAAGTTTTTGAGGTAGGTACTACTGTATTTGTAAAGAGTTGCTCTCTGAAGTGGTTAATTTTCGTTTGTCTTATGGACTGGGCACATTTGTGTCTAGCTGCCTCGTATAATTGCTAATCACGTAGTATTGGATGCCTTCGCTCTTCACCACAGGTGATGTTTAAGTTGAATAAGCTTGGACAGGTCAGGGCTGAACCAGAGACTGAGGCAGCTTTTAATTCTGAGGGTTTTATATAATTCTTTATCGCAATTTCCACAAAGTGGGCTTCCTAAGCAGGCATTACAAAATGTTTAATTATTAATAACTCCTTGGTCACTGAGAAAACTTTGACATTTATTTTTGTAACTTGATGCTTTCAGCTTCCCACAGAGGAGGAAAACATCACTTGACCTTAACCAGGCGGCAATTCTATAAGTCTTTCTCGGTACCAAAAGCAGATTGCCAGCTTCACAAGAACATGTTGAATTTTTAATAAAGTTCACTGAACTTTATATGGCAAAGCTGCCACCCATTTGGAAGACAAAGCAGATGTCAACGATCACGTATACTTGTAGTTAAGGTGTTTGTTGGATAAGAGTCTGACCACCATGAGGCTGGCAGCTGGGTTCAAGTTTGCATCCTCATAGCAGACATATTTGGAGAAAATGGGAGAAAAATGTTTAAGAATTAAACATCATTCTGAGACTTAGAGCTTTGGTGACTGCAGGGTTGATGTGTAGTTTTGAGTTAGGTTTAGAAAGACAAACTTCTAACAAACATGAGTGTGCATTATGTTAGTAAGAACGAAAAGTGGTGGTACATTTAGCCCAGGAGTTTGTAGATGGAGTTCTTCCTCAATGGTGCAGCTTCTTGGATAAGTACCTGTATAAACACATAAAGGAACTAACTGTTATATGATTTTTTTTTTTTACTGGATTTGACATATTGTAATGTGTAGTTTTTTGTGCTGTATTACATCGATGAGACAGCTGTGAAAGTTGTCGTAAGCATTAGTTTTTGATGCACGTGCCTACCTCTCCCAGTGTTTGTGGTTCAGTCCGCTGATGTCATCAAGCTTGGAGATCTCTTTCAGGTACTGAGCCAGTTTATAGAGCTCTCTGTCCTTCTCTCTGTTGAGATGGGCCTTCATGAAAGGTCGGATCTAACACACATTTACACAAGGTAAATTTTGGCAAAAAGTACATAGACAATGGAGATAATCAAGACGAGAAAATGGCCAGACTACCTTTAGTCCATTCTGTGGATTCATGAGGAAGTTTCGTCCAATGTCATCAAACATGATGGTGTTCTTCCTGTTGTAGAATGTTTCGTACTTCCCCCATATCACTCCTAACGGCTTCACCTGCAGATGTGCACACCATCAAAAACAGAAAATGATCACCTTTCACACATCAAACAAAAACACCCAAAGGGAACATGTTACTCCTGCAGATGTGTATTTAGCATTGACTACTGATGCACCAATATCATGCTTACAAGTTAAGATATTAAAGATATTTATCTGGATTTCTATAAATTGCTCTTCTCTTAATATAAAAAAAAAACTATTTCCACTGCATGCATCTTATACAATTTGTTGAAACTATAACAACAAATAAGGGCACAGTTTGAAGCTTAACAAAACACATAGCAAAATGTGAATCCAGCATTTAAATGTATTTTGTTTTTTAGTGAAACACATTCACAGAAGTAATTTCTGGTTGAAACATTTTGTAGGGACCCACCTCCACCACCCCTCTTTTTGGGGTGTGTACCGTGATCATAGCTGCACTATCCAACATGAACGTCATCTTGTAGTTTGGGTTATCTGTCACTCCTAACTCCTGCAAACACAGCAACACAGATGTGCCATTCTAAACCACTGACAGTGCATCAAAGTTCTGTAAGTTAAATTGTTTAACACTGCCACCTTGTGGTAAGGTTTTAGTACAGCAAATAAAAGTGAAAAGATTGCTGACATTTAAAAAATTGGATTTGCAGTCGAAAAAGTATGAGTTATCTAAGGAAGATCATTCGTTGGTTATTTTTATACAATTGTTAAACAACATTTTTATTTAGATCCATTTTCATTTATTGCTTCTTGTAATACTATTTCTGTACTGAATGGTAAAAAAAAAACAGATTCATGAAAGAGTGACAACTTTTTCTCTTCTGTTGGTTCCTTCTTAAAACAAGTTTGAAATTGGCTGGTTTAGGCAAACAACATACAGGTATGAGAATTCAAAAAACAGAAGGAAATACTTACTTTCATTTTGGCTTCTATCCATTTCATACTTGTTGCAGCTACAAAAAAAAACATGTTTTTTTTTTTAAAACAACAACTAGAGAGCACAAATATCAAAGTTTAAACAAATACTTGTATATTCATACATTTTTCCATTAGCACAAGCTACAGAATTTTTTTAAATAAAAGTTTGACTCAAGTTTATCACGTGTTGGCTTTTTTTTTTTCTCTGAAGCAGAGAACAATGAGTTGGCCTGAATAATTAAATAAATCATTACACACCAACATCACAGTGTGCTTTTCTTTTTTCCTTTAACAAACATTTTGAAACCAATGGAAGAGAAGATACATACACCAGATGACAATATCATAGTCCTCATAGGCTGATGTCAGAAACTCGTGAAGGTATGGTCTCATCAGCTCCTGACCTGTCTCCGCACATGACTTGTGGTCTAAACACACATACAGGATTGATTCAAAGTGCCAAAGACAAGATAAAAAACTGATAAGATAAAATGTAGGGGATGGATTTCAGTTTCACAAAGTAGTCTGACAACCATTACTGACAGAAAAACACACAATCTGTAAGTTAAAACCACAGCAATGAGATGAGCCACAGGAAAAACGGTAGCATCTCCGTTAAGGCTCCTACTTACTGACAACTCACCAAACAGTGTGTAGTCCACATCCAACACCAGGAGTTTTTTGCCTTCTCTGGGAGGGTTCAGTTCCTCTACTTTATATTCTTTTATTCTTCGAGCTATTTTAGCCAGGTTCTCTTCTCTAAAGAAAAAAAATAACATTTTATATTAACATAATCTTTTTTGTAACATTTTCTCAAATTCTACCAAGACTTTTCAGGCAAATGTACAATAAAACACCTAACCTGTTCGCCACTTCTATAACCTCTTCCTCAATATCAAAATCATTGACGACATCATCATTCTCAGGGGGAGGGGCTAAAACGTCTTCCTTTACAGAACAAAATAGAAGAGCAGACATAGGTTTAGAATCATGGAAGATTAATCACCTAAAGCGGTAAAACCTTCAATGAACAAGTTGCTCATCTTGGTCACGTCTAATCAATAAAGAAGTACCGTATTTTTCAGACTATAGGTCGCACCCGAGTATAGGTCGCATTGTCCAATTATTGCCAAAGAATTGGGAAAATTCCATATACTGTATAGGTCACACTTGAATATAGGTCGCACTTGAATATAGTTTGCACCTGAATATAGGTCGCACCTGAATATAGGTCGCACTTGAATATAGTTTGCACCTGAATATAGGTCGCACCTGAATATAGGTCGCACTTGAATATAGGTTGCACCTGAATATAGGTCGCACCTACGTCAAAATGTGGACCGTGTTTAGCTCTGCTGCAAATGTCTGCCACAGGAGCGCACAGCAAGGCTTTTAAGAAGATTAACACTTAAAAACAATTAATTGTTTGATAAAAATTATAGCAAATATGTGTCTGAGCTGAACTTTTCTTTAATAAATGAATAATTTTAGCAGGATAAACACCTAAAAAATATATTTGTTAGCTGACATTATTGTAAGAGTGTGTCTCAGTTTAATTTTTGTTAATAAATGATTACAAATCAGCTTATTTTATAAAAAGCCATATATAGGTCGCACCTGACTATAGGTCGCAGGCCATGAAAAAATGATAAAAAGCTGCGACCTATAGTCCGGTAAATACAGTAACAGTAACTTCCCTTCCACCTACCAAGCTTTCCTCTCTGGTACCCATCATCATAATCTTGGTGTTAGGTTTTAGTTTCAGAGAACCCAGCTTCACATCATCCTCTGCAGGTTTACCTGAAGACAAGAACAAACAAGACAAAACGCAAGAAAAATTAGTGCAAACATTTTTAACACACTTTTTCAAAAATGATATGTAAACATTAATAAACTTGTAGATTTTTATAGCCTGCAGAAATGGGCTGGTGGGTTTCTCCCCTCCCAAATAAAGAATATTTATTCAAATAAAATACCAAAGTTTTGCATTCTAATTTTATACAGGAATAGTAGTTCCTTCTCACCTTTGATCTTTAGTCCAAGAAGTTTCTGTCTCTCTGGCAACACCCCAGTCAAAGTCTTAATGGACTGCTTTAGGTCCATCACTGTGTCCTCCTCAGACAGAGAATTGATGGAGAACTCCTGTCCTCCCCACTTTATGATCACTGATACCGACATCATGGCTTACACAAGGTCTTCACGCACATACACGCGGCTTTTACTCACACACCTTTACGCCAGTATTTTCAGCAGCAGTCGCACGACTTAACCTGGAACGGTTAAAAACGTGCAAACCTTGCGAAGAGAAGAGACAAGGGAGTAAGCAGGACTGTAAGTAACTATAAATAGCTGAAAGCAATCGATGTACATAAAGTAACAAAAAATACCGTATAAGTGTTGTTTATTTGAGTATTAAAAGCGCAAAGCTACTTAAACAAAGCAAACGCTTTAACTGCCCTAGATTATTTTTAGCCTGTGGTAGCTAACACTCATTAGCAGCGATGAAAACACGCCGGGTAAACTTGCTAATATTTACTAACTAAAATATACCATTTGAGTGCTCTTACCTGACAGAGCAAGCTAACACTCAATGCTTGACAAATTATTAAATATTTCCTTGAAAGAGTGAGTGAGGGATGTCTGAGCTTCAGTTTCATTCATACAGAAACGCAAACAACGCTTTTCCGGGCGTCCCCAACATTTCCGGAAGTGACGTACAAAAGCGGAGTTACCATGGCGACCGTCCCTCAGCGCTGATCAGAATGACAGACGGTCTCGCTGTGGCGACCTCTAACGACGGAAAAGCATAAACAATTGCATGCGACTAATTTTATTTATTTTAGCCACAAAAATAAATAAATAAACCATTACAGTAAAATTTGTAAACGACTAAAAATACAAAGGCAAAAAATCCTGATGCATGCTCAATAATCCATGTAGAAAAATCTAAAAAAAGCTAAAGAGGACCTTTTTTTGCTTTGTTTTGGTTTGGTTTTTTGAATGTCCAGAGGACCAGACTTAGCTTTTTTAGACAAAGGCAAAAACTACTTCTACATTTGTTGTATTGTGTTTTCTACGTGTGATTAAAAAAAAAAATCCAGAGAGTCCTTAAACTAAATGTTTATGTTTTTAATTGTGAATAAAATAAAATAAAAATAAATCTCAAAGTTCTTTTTTTATTTAAAGACAGTGGGGAAATAATTCGATTTAAAATTGGTATACACATAACAAATAATAGCAACAGTAGGAGTAGACACAGACATGCAAATAGACAAATGGATGGATGGATAGATAGATAGATAGATAGATAGATAGATAGATAGATAGATAGATAGATAGATAGATAGATAGATAGATAGATAGATAGATAGATAGATAGATAGATAGATAGATAGATAGATAGATAGATAGATAGATAGATAGATAGATAGATAGATAGATAGATAGATAGATAGATAGATAGATAGATAGATAGATAGATAGATAGATAGATAGATAGATAGATAGATAGATAGATAGATAGATAGATAGATAGATAGATAGATAGATAGATAGATAGATAGATAGATAGATAGATAGATAGATAGATAGATAGATAGATAGATAGATAGATAGATAGATAGATAGATAGATAGATAGATAGATAGATAGATAGATAGATAGATAGATAGATAGATAGATAGATAGATAGATAGATAGATAGATAGATAGATAGATAGATAGATAGAAAGAATCTCACAGGCTAGAGGCATCCAGGAGCATAATACAGAAGGGAAAAAAACCCACATGAAATAATCCAAAAAGAAGCAGAATACTGTACACACATTTGGAAAAAGAGAAAATGCACAAGTGTTAGGGCAATCATGTCGGACTGGTTGATGTATATCCCCCGCTTTTTACAAGCCTGTTGACGGAGGCACAACAAACATCGTCCTGTGGGGATATTTTTCCCAATCTCTGTATTAAAACTGAGTTTGAAAGATTTAATGGGCAGACAGACCCGAGTGCGCATGCTCAGTACATCCTCCAGGCCGCAGGCGCTCTGGTTCATGGCTGCCAGGGAAGATGAGCGGATGGCTCGCGTCTTTTTGCTGTGAAGCACACCCATCTGGAGGACCGTTATCTCGGGCGGTGCCGAGTTAAAATGGTCGATACACAACCAAACAGGCACCCGGAAACTCTTTTTTAAAGTTGCGAACATCCTCCCTAAAAAGTAAGTTCTCTATTTTTACCTTTGTAGATGTTGACTTAGCGCAACAACTACTGCTAGCCGTCGTCTGTTTGTTTAGTTTCACTTTAGAGCAACACTGGACTAGAATTGATTCAGTTGTTTCGGCTCTAACCGTTAAACGGATTAATGTACGAACTTTTATGTAGCGTTTGTAGATGTTTGTGTTGATGTTGCTAATTTTGGCTAACCAACAGCAATGCTAGGTTAGCTCGTTGCCACTGCGCCAGCGCCTGCTCAATGCAGCTCATCACTTCCACAACGCACGTACACTCTATGTTTGCATTCCTAACGTGGTCATTATTTTGTGATTGCCTTTTGCGTATAGGAGGGCGTACATTTGCTTTATCTCCGCTACATACAGTATTACTAAACACCCGAGCTAATCCACCTAGCGCGTCGCTTTCTATTTTGCAGCGTAGCTTGGATATTTTTTCCCCTGTCGAGACGGAGGGGTTACTAGAGTTCATGGCACGTACAGGAGTCGATGCAGCACTCTCTCTCACGCTGGCTACATGTATTTTCAGTGCACATGTACAAAAACGAACTAGCAACGTGAAATGTATCTAGCTTCTGTATTTATATCCTTATACAGTACAGTACAGTAGTTCTGTTTTGGTTGACATGGCCAAACACGGTGGTACCTACTAGTTGACATTGCTTATGTATTGAATTTGCTAGACTTTCAGTAAAAAAAAGAAGAAGTTTAAAGTTAGCAAATTAATTTATTGGTTATATGTATTTAGATATATGTACAGTACATGCTGGTGAAGATTCTCAGTCATCCAGGTGTACAGTTTTGATGTACAGTACAGTATAGATTCTGTATTGTGACCTGACATGTGTCTTGTTTATTTGTTTGTTGTTTTGGCAACTCACTACCAATAATATATGACCATATTTAATTTATAGAGACAACAATCATAATAAACGTTTTCCAGCTGAATATATATTTTTAGGATTAAAAATTAGCTGATTTGCCTGAATATTATGTTACATCCACATTTCATCCAAACAAGTACTGTACTGTACAGCCAAAGTACTGTTGCTACACAGTACTGAATACATGTTGGAGTAGTTTACAGTTAAGTGTTTGTCTTTTGATTTTATGTAACTTGGTAAATAGATTTCTTTTTCAAATTGTTAGAAATTAGAATACATGTCAGTTGTCAAAAATTATTAACTTTTAATATATGAAACATACTAAAATGCACTTTATTTAGGACAAAAGAGACGAGCTTTGTTCTTTTTCATTTCAAATGAATGAACTTTGCACACATTTGTAAGATAAATGGTCTTGATAGAATTACACAAAAAGTTGTTGCTATAATTTATAGTTATGTAAGCTTTGTGATTTATGAATGTGATTTCTCTGCTGGTTCATTTATGTAACTATTTACATCTAAATGTAAGTGTCATTTATCTACTGCTCCTTCAATGACTCAGAATTACACAAGTTAGATGAATTAGTAAACTGCGTGTCCCAGATTAAGGTGTGGTTAGCCAACAACTGCCTTCAGTTAAATTCTGCCAAGACTGAAACCCTGATCATTGCCCCTGAACAGAAAGTTCCTCTAATCAAACAGCATCTCGGTTCTCTGGGCTCCTCTTCTCAGCCGAGCCTCAGAAACCTTGGTGTTCAGTTCGACCAGTCAATGTCTTTGGACAAACATTCAAAGCTCCTGGTCAGAAACTGCTTTTATCACCTGAGGAACATTTCTAAACTGAGGGCAATTTTATCCAAATCTGACCTGGAGATGATTATTCATGTTTTTATCTCTTCTCGTTTAGATTACTGCAATTCCCTTTTTACTTGTTTTAATAAGTCTGCTG
>JBBPBX010007770.1:0-15097 GCA_038048925.1 Garcialebias charrua | reverse complement strand
TCCATCCATCCATCCATCTTCTTCCGCTTATCCGGGGTCGGGTCGCGGGGGTAGCAGCCTAAGTAGGGAGGCCCAGACTTCCCTCTCCCCAGCCACTTGGAGCAGCTCCTCCGGGGGAATCCCAAGGCGTTCCCAGGCCAGCCGAGAAACATAGTCCCTCCAGCGCGTCCTGGGTCTTCCTCTGGGTCTCCTCCCGGTGGGACATGCCCGGAACACCTCACCAGGGAGGCGTCCAGGAGGCATCCTAACCAGATGCCCGAGCCACCTCAACTGGCTCCTCTCGATGTGGAGAAGCAGCGGCTCTACTCCGAGTCCCTCCCGGATGACTGAGCTTCTCACCCTATCTCTAAGGGAGAGTCCAGACACCCTGCGGAGAAAACTCATTTCAGCCGCTTGTATCCGAGATCTCGTTCTTTCGGTCACAACCCAAAGCTCATGACCATAGATGAGGGTGGGAACGTAGATCGATCGGTAAATTGAGAGCTTTGCCTTTCGACTCAGCTCTCTCTTCACCACGACAGACCGGTACAGCGCCCGCTTCACTGCGGACGCTGCACCTATCCGCCTATCGATCTCACGCTCCAGTTTTCCCTCATTCGTGAACAAGACCCCGAGATACTTAAACTCCTCCACTTGGGGCAGGACCTCATCCCCGACCCGGAGAGGGCATGCTACCCTTTTCCGGCTCAAGACCATGGCCTCGGATTTGGAGGAACTGATCCTCATCCCGGCCGCATCACACTCGGCTGCAAACCGCTCCAGCGAAAGCTGTAAATCACGAACTGATGAAGCCAATAGGACCACATCATCTGCAAAAAACAGAGAAGCGATTCTAAGGCCACCAAAACGGATCCTCTCAACACCTTGGCTGCGCCTAGAAATTCTGTCCATAAAAGTTATGAACAGAATCGGTGACAAAGGGCAACCTTGGCGGAGTCCAACTCTCACCGGAAACGAGCCTGACTTACTGCCGGCAATGCGGACCAAGCTCTGACACCGGTCGTACAGGGACCTAACAGCCCATATCAAAGGGCCTGGTACCCCATACTCCCGGAGTACCCCCCACAGAACCCCCCGAGGGACGCGGTCGAATGCCTTCTCCAAGTCCACAAAGCACATGTAAACTGGTTGGGCAAACTCCCACGCACCCTCCAGGACCCTGCTGAGGGTGTAGAGCTGGTCCAGTGTTCCACGACCAGCACGAAAACCACACTGCTCCTCCTGAATCCGAGGTTCGACTATCCGACGGACCCTCCTCTCCAGAACCCCTGAATAGACCTTACCAGGGAGGCTTAAGAGTGTGATCCCCCTATAGTTGGAACACACCCTACGGTCCCCCTTTTTGAATAGGGGAACCACCACCCCAGTCTGCCAATCCAAGGGAACTGCCCCCGATGTCCACCCGATATTGCAGATTCTGGCTACGCCCCTGTGTTTATGACGTGAAGGACGGCGCGCTTACAGCTCGCCTGAACCCTGCTCTGAAATCAGTCCGGAATCGCAATGTGGCGCGGCTCATATGTGAGGTGGAAAATGCGTCCAGCTCGCTTCTGGCACGCATATATTGCGCAATAACCGACCCGAACCGGCAAGTGGAAAAGGGGCATAACTGTTCAATCGTCTTGGGCCTTCTTTGTCGCAACTTCCTCTTTATGATGCGCCAAATGTTCACAAGTGCTCATGCAACCCCATACCATCAGTGATGCAGGCTTCTGAACGGACCGTTGATAACAACTTGGGCTATCCTTGTCCTCTCTGGTCCGGATGACATGGCGTCCCAGTGTTCCATAAAGAACTTCAAATCGTGACTCATCTGACCACAGAACAGTCTTCCATTTTGCCACACTCCATTTTAAATGACCCCTGGCCCAGTGCAAATGTCTGAGCTTGTGGAGCTTGCTTAGAAATGGCTTCCTCTTTGCACTGTAGAGTTTCAGCTGGCAACGGCGGATGGCACGGTGGATTGTGTTCACTGACAATGCTTTCTGGAAGTATTCCTGAGCCCATTCTGTTATTTCCTTGACAGTGGCATTCCTGTTTGAGGTGCAGTGACGTTTAAGGGCCCGGAGATCACGAGCATCCAGTAGAGTTTTACGGCCTTGACCCTTACGCACAGCGATTGTTCCAGATTCTCTGAATCTTTTGATGATGTTATGCACGGTTGATGATGATAACTTAAAAGTCTTTGCTATTTTACGCTGGGTAACACCATTCTGGTATTGCTGCACTATCTTTCTGCACAACAATGGTGGAATTGGTGATCCTCTTACCATCTTGGCTTCTGAGAGACACTGACACTCTGAGAAGCTCTTTTTATACCCAATCATGTTGTCAATTGACCTAATTAACTTAGTTAACTGGTCTTCCAGCTGTTCATTATATGCTCAATTTAATAGCACTTTGAGATTTTTATTAATGAAAAGTGCATTATAAATTGAATTCATTATTATTATTATTATAATTTCCTTTTTCCAGCCACTTATTTCTACTTGTCCCAACTTTTTTGGGATTTGTTGACACTGTGAAATTTTGAATCAACATATTCTTCCTTTAAAATGTTACATTTACTCAGCTTAAACGTTTGATCCGTCATCTATGTTCTACTATGAATAAAATATTGACATTTGCCATCTCCACATCATTGCATTAAGTTTTTATTCACAATTTGTTTAGTGTCCCAACTTTTTTGGAATCGGATTTGTACATTGAAACAGTTGTGGAAAGTTGTGGAACTCTCTTCCTGACTGTCTGAGAGCCCCACAGTCTGTGGTTGACTTTAAGAGCGGCTTGAAGACCTTTCTTTTCAACCGAGCATACTCTACCTCCTCATGATTCTACTTTTGATCTTAGCTGATACTGTTATTGATTTTACTTGTTTTATTACTTGTTTTATTGACATTTAATTCTGTTGCACTTTGTAGCACTTTGAGATTTTCATTAATGAAAAGTGCGTTATAAATTGAATTAATTATTATTATTATTATTATTGAAACAACTGAACATAGAAGTTCTAAAATAATTAAAAACAACTTTTAACACTTTTATATTTTGTGATTACGACAATTTTATAATGTGACATACTTTGAATTTTAAGTAGGAAGACAAAAGTTGATCGGCGCATCTGGACAGCAAAGGATTAACCCTTCACAAAGCTGCAGCAGGAGAAACGGCTCTCATGGAATTAATGGAACAAATAACTACTGCTGTCGATCAAAAACAATATTGTGTCAGTATTTTTGTTGATTTAAAAAAGCATTCGATACTATTGATCACACCATTCTCCTTGAAAAATTGAACAAATATGGTATTAGAGGACCAGCTTTACAGTGAGTATCTAGCTATTTGAAAGATAGGAAACAGTTTGTACAGATAAATGATGTAAAATCTGACGTCTGTAATATCACATGTGGCCTTCCTCAAGACTCTGTACTTGGACCAAGCTATTTATTTTATATGTGAATGACTTGGTAAATGTGTCAGGACTCCATAAGATATAGAACAAATGTTGGAATTGATAAAGTCAGAAAGTCAGAATTGATAAAGTCAGAATCAAAAAAGTTTTGGAAAAATTGAAAGAGGATCTGGATAAACAAGACTGGAATGATGTGTATGTTGATGATGCGAACAGGGCATATGATGAGTTTATGAATATCTTGGAAACCCTGTATGAAAAGAATTGTGTGCAAACAAATTACACAAAGAGAAATACAAATGATCAACCATGGATGACAAAAGGGTTAAGAAATGCATGTAAAAAAAAGAATTATTTGTATTCATGTTTCTTGAAATTGCGAAGTCAGAGCGCAGAAGAAAAATATAAAAAGTATAAAAATAAATTAGTAGGGATTATAAGGAAACATAAGAAAGAATATTATAGTAAATTATTAGATAAAACTAATGGTGATATGAAAGCAACATGGCGAGTAATGAATGGTGTACTGAAGAATCATAAAGCAAAAACTGGTATTTCAAAATATTTTGTAAAAGACAACGATGAAGTTCATGATGAAAATGAAATTGTAAATGGATTTAATCAATATTTCGTGAATGTTGGATCAAGCCTTGCAGCTAAGATACCAAAAGTAGATAAAAATATGATCCACTCAATTACAGGTTGTGCAAATAGTATTTTCCTAAATGGAACTAACAAAGAGGAAATAATGAATGTAGTAAAACATCTTACAGACAAGAGATCGAAAGACTGGGTGGACATGGATATGATGTTTGTAAAGGACATAATGAGCCATGTTATTGAGCCGTTCACATACATATGTAACTTATCATTTTCAACAGGAATTTTTCCAGATAATATGAAAGTAGCTAAGGTCGTTCCTCTTTTTAAAAATGGTGATAAATGTGTATTCAACAATTATAGACCTATATCCTTGTTACCACAGTTTTCAAAAATTCTTGAAAAACTATTTGTAAACAGACTAGACCAATTTATAGATAAACAAAATATTCTAAGCAGCAGTCAGTATGGGTTTAGATCAAAAAACTCTACATCAATGGCTCTCATGGAATTAATGGAACAAATAACTACTGCTGTCGATCAAAAACAACACTGTATCAGTATCTTTGTTGATTTAAAAAAAGCATTCGATACTATTGATCACACAATTCTCCTTGAAAAACTGAACAAATATGGTATTAGAGGACCAGCATTACAGTGGGTATCTAGCTACTTAAAAAATAGGAAACAATTTGTACAAATAAATGATGTAAGATCTGACCTCTGTAATATCACATGTGGAGTTCCCCAAGGCTCTGTACTTGGACCAAAGCTTTTTATTTTATATGTGAATGACTTGGTAAATGTGTCAGGACTCCTTAAATGTGTACTTTTCGCAGATGATACCACTTTTTTCTGTTCAGGTGAAGATATAGAACAAATGTTAGAATTGATAAAAACAGAATTTATAAAGATACAAACTTGGTTTAAAATAAATAAATTATCATTAAATCTAGAGAAAACTAATTACATGATATTCGGTAATAGAAAGAAAACTGTTGATGTTCCACTCAAAATTGAGGATGTTGAGATTTGTAGAGTGAGTGAGGTGAAGTTTTTGGGTGTTATCATTGATGACAAACTGACATGGAAACAACACATAAATTCTGTAAGAATAAAAATAGCTAAATCGATAGCAGTACTGTACAAAGTCAGAGACCTATTGAATGATAAGGCTCTGTATTTGTTGTATAACACAATCATTGTTCCACACTTAATCTATTGTATTGATGTTTGGGGGAATGCGTGTAAAACAATCACAAAGCCTATTTTTGTATTACAGAAAAGAGCTGTAAGAATTATCACTAGAAAGCATTACCGTCATCCATCAAGTACATTATTTTATCAACTAAAATTACTGAAGTTCCATGATTTGGTAGACTATAATATTTTATCAGTTATGTATAGAGCTCAAAATAATACATTACCTTTAAATATCCAAATGCACTTTGTTAAAAGACAAAGTTGTTATAATCTTAAGGGAACAGAGTTGTTTGTAAAACCACAATTCAGAACCAGTTTGAAGGGACGTTCTACCTCAATTCAGGGAATTAGATTATGGAATGGCTTGGAGAATGTAGTTAAAAATGCCAAGTCAGTGTTTACATTTAAAAAAATGATCAAAACAAATATGTTAAAAAAATATATGTGAAATAACGTAATGTGTATTGCATTAGTTAGAAAATTAGAAAGTGTTAGTCAGTTTGTACTGTATTAGTATTAGTTAGAAAACTAGAAAGAGTTAATCATTTTGTACTGTATTAGTATTAGTTAGAAAATTAGAAAGAGTTAGTCATTTTGTACTGTTGGTTGAAGAATATTATTGTTTAACCTGATTGTTGGAAAAAGTTGGTTGAAGATTATTATTGTTTACATGGTTTGACTACTGTTGTTTAATCTGATTGTTGGAGATAAGGGGCAGATATAATAAGATTTATTCTTCTTTCTGCCACCTTTCATTTTTTTACATTTTGTACACTATCATTATGAGATTGCCTTGTATTGTTTCTTTTGTAAAAAAATGAACAAATTTAATAAACATAAACATAAACAATTTGTCAAAATACAAACTTGGTTTAAACTCAATAAATTATCATTAAATCTAGAAAAAACCAATTACATGATATTCAGTAATAAAAAGAAAACTGTTGATGTTCCATTCAAAATTGAGGGTGTTGAGATTTGTAGAGTGAGTGAGGTGAAGTTTTTGGGTGTTATCATTGATGACAAACTGACATGGAAACAACACATAAATTCTGTAAGAATAAAAATAGCTAAATATATTGCAGTACTGTACAAAGTCAGAGACTTATTGAATGATAAAGCTCTGTATTTGTTGTATAACACAATCATTGTTCCACACTTAATCTATTGTATTGATGTTTGGGGGAAAGCGTGTAAAACAATCACAAAGCCTATTTTTGTTTTACAGAAAAGAGCTGTAAGAATTATCACTAGAAAATATTACTGTCATCCATCAAGCACATTATTTTATCAACTGAAGTTAAGTTCCATGATTTGGTAGATTATAATGTTTTATCAGTTATGTATAGGGCTCAGAATAGTACATTACCTTTAAATATACAAATACATTTTGTTAAAAGACAAAGTTGTTATAATCTCAAGGGAACAGAGATATTTGTAAAACCAAAATTCAGAACTAGTTTGAAGGGACGATCTACCTCAATCCAGGGAATTTGATTATGGAATGGTTTGGAGAATGAAATTAAAAATGCCAAGTCAATGTTTACATTTAAAGAAAATGATCAAAACTAAATTGTTTTTAAAAAATGAAGTAGCGTAATGTATATTGTATTAGTTAGAAAATTAGAAAGATCAAAAAAGGCGTTCAATACAGAATCAACTGGACTTTATTTGTTGCAGAAAATGTTTCGACTTCTGTCCAGAAGTCTTTTTCAATTCTGAATGAAAGGAAGCTGTGAGAAAATTAGAAAGAGTTATTCATTTTGTCACTGGAAGATTAATATTGTTTGAATTGATTGTTTGAAAAAAGGGGCAGATATAATAAGATTTTTTCTTCTTTCTGCTACCTTTCATTTTTTTATATTTTGTACGTTATCATTTATGGGATTGTTTGGTATTGTGTTTGTTTTGTAAAAAAATGAACAAATTTAATAAACATAAACATAAATGTGTGTGTGTGGCAGAGGAGAAGATCAGCTGAACAGCTGCAGGAGGGAGCTTTTCTCAGCACTTGTGGGCTGCACACATTGTGCAAAATTATTTAAAATTATTTATTTTAAATAAACAATCCATGGCTCATCCATCAATCAGCCAATAATTGTGTCATGTCCAATCTTATTAAAAAAAAACCACAATATAGCGAATCCGCGATAAACCGCGAAGTAGCGAGGGACTACTGTATAACGTTTTGTTTCTTTGGGGTATATCAAAAAGGCGTTCAATTCAAGATCAACTGGACTTTATTTGTAACAGAAGACGTTTCGCTTCTCATCCGTTTCGCTTCTCATCCTTTTTGATTTATCATGTCCTGGACGACTGAGAATCTTCACCAGCATGTTTCTTTGGGGTGTTTTACAGCACATTACAGTATATGTAAAATTAGAACATAACTGGAATTGGTTTCCCTTGCCCCTGATGTGGGTATACAAGTGAAAAGTGAAGCAACATCAAAGCTACAAAGAGTTTTTCCTGGAGCCACCTTCAAATGTTAAAGTTTGCTAAATCTATGCAGTTCTCTACGTGATGTAGTGGATAACCAACACAAGCTAAAGATCAGCTAGATATTAAAGTTAATGCTCAATAATTGAAGTAAAAAAAATCAAACAAAGTTCAGCCAGGTCATCTGGATGTTTTATTTTAATTTTATTTTTTATATGTTTGGTCCCTCATCCAAAGGACTTCATCAATCCAAGGAGCCACAACAAACTTAATCCCACAATGAGGCCACTTACCTAGTGGGCCAATCAGTTTGCTGGTAATAAGATGTTTTTAGGGCCTGCCCTCTCCCCCATTGACTCCTCTAAGGCAGCCATAGCCAAACTGGTTCAAAGCATCAAAGTTCATGGTCAGTAATCCAGGTTTTAAAAAAAATCTAACAAACTTCAGTCAGGTCATCTGGATGGTTTCTCACATAGAGTCAGGTCAACTGGATGGTTTCTCACATAGAGTCAGGTCAACTGGATGGTTTCGCACATAGAGTCAGGTCATCTGGATGGTTTCTCACATAGAGTCAGGTCATCTGGATGGTTTCTCACATAGAGTCAGGTCATCTGGATGGTTTCTCACATAGCGGGTCAACCAGTTTGCTGGTGATAAGATGGTTACAAACTCCTCAGAGGAGTCAACTGATGAAAGACGAAATGTCTCAAAAATAAAATAAAAAATAAAATAAACAAAAAACATCCAGATGGCCTGACTGAACTTTGTGGCATCAGCAAGAGGTTTTGCGATTAGATATGTCAGAGTTTATGTTACATGAGCAGTGTTCCTTCTTAGCATATTTTGGAAAGTCCATATGAACATGAAGTGGTTTCTCCCAAATATAATCTGTGGTAAAAATGAATAAATGATTACTTAGTCTTTTTTTTAAAGGTTTTTGCAGATTGTCTGTGACCTTTTTTCTAGGTGCTGATTTGATCACTGGTTGGATGAAAATACATGTATGCAATATTTTTTATCAATAATACAAATATCCATTATATTTATCAATAATAGCTGGATGGATAAAAATATTTAAAACTTCATGTTCCTAGAATAACAGGTCAAGATGGAGGTGTAACTTCTATTTTTCAGTTGGGACTATTGATTAATACTAAACCAATTATTAGTTATAATACTTTTGAGTCACTGGCTCTAAAACTATCCCAAATGGAAATCAGAAAGGTCACTCTCACTAGTTGTTATATATCATCTCCTATGCTCAGTTTGTCTTAATTCTCAGAATTCTTAACTGACTTACTAAATACTGATAAAGTCATAATAATTGATGGGTTTCAATATTCATGTAGATATTGAAAGTGATAGCTCAAGCATAGCCTTTAAAAATGTAATAGATAATTTAATATAATTTAATATAATTGGTTTTACCTAGGCCCTGTGATGGACTTGCGACCTGTCCAGGGTGTACCCCGCCCCTCGCACAGTGATTGCTGGACATGGGCACCCGCGACAACCGTGACCCATAGATAATGGATGGATGGATTTACCCAAAACGTCCACACATCTACTCATTCTCATCATAACTCTTGATCTGGTTCTGACTTATGGTATAGAGATTAATAACTTAGTGAAACATCCTCAAAACCATGTCCTATCTGAGCATTTTTTAATTGGTGTGGGGGTCTGGGGGGTCCTCCCCCAGAATTTTTTTAATAAGGTAGATGTCATTTCCTGCATTCTGGTGTATTTTAACGGTTGTTTAACATATAGTTTTACCTACATAGGTAAGCACTTGATTCAATAACTATTTTACAGCTAATGACACAACAAGAAGTAGCTTGACCAACAGCTGATTCAATTAACTAAAAATATTAAATATTCAAAGGTGACAACATCAAAATTAAATGACTGTAACTTAGTTGACTTCAAATGCAACAACAATCAATGAATGTTTGCAACAAAGGATTGACTGATTATAACAAAGATTCCTTCAAGAAACCTCCCAATTTAAATCATAAAACCAGAATGAGTCCTGATCATTCTAAATTTATCAAATGGCCTAAATCTCCTAAAGTGAAGGAAAATAATTTTAAAATAATAAATAAGATACGGTACATCCTGTAGCCATGTTTCTTGAAAGATTTAAATTTGCTGTTGATTTGTGTGTCTTCTGTAAATCAGAAGATGAATCCCTCAAGCATTTATTTCATGTCAATACAAAGTCTTTGGTCAGACATCAGAAACAGGATTGATCTCATGTTCCTTCTTTTGATGCTGATGCCCTTTTACTTTATGTGGATAACTGAAGCTCAGTTTTCTCTGATGCCATAAATATAATCGTACTTATAGCAAAGTATCACATTCACTGTAATAAGAGGAAGGATAATAAGCCCTCCTTCCTGTTTTATGAACAATTTTAAGTCATACTATTCTTCATTAAGTAGATTAAAAAACTGCAAAACTGCTGGAAGCATCTCACAACAGATAAAAACATATTGTTTTAATTAAAACAATAAGTTTCTCAAGAAAAGAAAACTGATGAGCTTGTCAGCAAGTAAAAAGTTAGCACTTTGAGATTTTTATTAATGAAAAGTGCATTATAAATGGAATTCATTATTATTATTATAATAAAAGTGTTTACCTTTGGGACAAATTGAGGTTGTCGATTGGTCAGTTACTGACATGCCTTCTGGGTTGATTGACAGGTCACACAGTCGAGGATTCGACAAAAAAAAAAAACAAGAGCTGAAGCAGCCGCGCTGAGAGAAGGCAGGACGGCCCAAATGTAGCGGGAGCGCAGCAGTCTCTCTGTTCAGGGCAGGGCTCCAAGATGACCAGATATTTTGCTTGTGCCTTCACTGGCCTGGGCCCCTTAGAGATCGTGGGCCCCTGGGCACTTGTCCAGTTGCCCATTTGATTAATCCGGCCTTGGCTCCGCTGAAAGAGAAAGTAAGCAACCAGAGGAAATTGGCTCCTTGGTTCAGTTCTAACTTACGTACTTGAAAACAGGCATCTAGAAATGTGGAAATGGTGCTCCACTAACATTGAAGAATTTGACTTATCTTGGAGAGAGAGACTGCTAATGTATAAAAAAGCGCTTTGTAAAACTAGAACTTTATATTATTCATCTTTAATTGATGAGAATAAAATAACTCCAGGTTCCTTTTGAGTACCATAGCTAAAGAAAAATCCTATCGCTCTTGAACCATGTGTCTAAATTGGTTTAAATCATATTTATCTGATAGACTCCAATTTGCAAATGTAAATAATGGATCTTCATCATACACTTCAGTTAGTCATGGAGTTCTTCAGGGTTCAGTGCTTGGACCTATACTCTTTACCAGATTTATGCTTCCATTAGGTAAAGTTATTAAACAGCATGAGATAAATTTTCATAAAGCTTTTAGTATCACTGTACATCTTTGTCAGCTGGTAAAAAAGTTTTGATCCTGGCTGAGAGACGTTATAGCTTTTCCTTCCTGTGGCGTGAGATTTGATGGTGAAGGCTTGGCGATGCAGAGGATTGATGTTCCCTTCATCCCGAGTTGTTCTGCCTCCTCTGCTTCTGCCATGTTTCTAACACCAGATTAAGTGGCACTGATTAGTTTCAGGACATTTTTTTCATTTACCCTTTATTTATACAGGTAGTCTCATTGAGCCACGAGAACTCATTTTCAAGAGAGACCTGTTTTAGGGAGCAGATGGTGGGTGTTAAGGGCCTTGCGCAGGGGCCCACAGTGGGGCGAATGAGGGCGGAGGCAGTTTTTTTTTGTGTGTGTGTGGAGAAATGACGAAGTTTTGTCTTTTCACTAGAAGGTTCTTCTCTGATTGTGTAAATGTCCAATCAGACAGACTTTTAACTCCAAAATTAAACCTCTTCAAACATATAAATATCCTAAACTGTGAAATTACTCTACAAGAATAAGCTGAAGTTACTGCAATCATTTAACTAAGGACAGAAAAACCTCACCATGCTCTGGTCACGTGGCCCATAAATACAGTATCTCCTGCTCAGATCTGCTGAAAAACTGCTAATTTACAGAAGCAAAAAATGTACCCTAGGGTATAAAACCATACCTTTAAAGTTACAGCCAAAAGGTACCATTCAAGGTATAGCAACAAGCCAATGTACCTACATTTTTGTACTTAAATTTTAATACACTAAAACAAAACATACTTAATTTTTTGCAAAAATGAGTATTCTACAAGGCAGAAATGTGTACTAATTACAGTGTAGAGGAAACAATGGAGGGCCCTGTGGAGGACTTGCGACTTGCTCAGTGTACCCCGCCTCTCTCACAGTGATGGCTGGACATGGGTACCAGTGACCCCGTGACCTAAAAAGGAAGAAGCGGAAAAAGATAATGGATGGATGGATGGAAACAGGGCAGTCCAGGTAACAGTGCATTGAGAAATGGACTCTGAAGATTTATTGTGGCAAATAAAACAAGCAGAAAAGTAAATGGTAGACGGTTAAAAAAATGGGGGGAAACTTGTTTGGTTGATTTTAAAAAAAATTGTAACAATGTTTTTGCCAATAAATCTTGCAATGTTGGTAAGTCTGTGAATTTCCTCCTGAATGATGCTGTGTTTGGAAGGAAAATGCATATGTGGGTTGACGAACAGAGTTGAGTAATATGGGTTATTATGCCCATGAAAAACTTGTGAAATCATCTTTGATAAACAGCTCATTCAGAGGCTGACTCGTGTATTGAGCTTCTTGTACGCAGGTGCTGACTAACA
Organism: Garcialebias charrua; assembly: GCA_038048925.1. Classification (NCBI taxonomy): domain Eukaryota; kingdom Metazoa; phylum Chordata; class Actinopteri; order Cyprinodontiformes; family Rivulidae; genus Garcialebias; species Garcialebias charrua. Next base: position 2,700 of record JBBPBX010007770.1, on the reverse strand, counting down.
GGTGCATGATTTAAGTCTGACTGTCAGCAACTGTGAGCAACCCACGCAATCCCATATCTCTACAGTCCGGACCAAACTCTGTCTTCCAAGACAGTCGATAATGGATCTTACCAAACTCTGCCCAGAAACGCCCCCTAAACTCCAACATGGCTGCATGTCTCACAAACAAAGCCTCTCGGAGCTTAGTTTCAGTGAAAACATGGCGTCGACTGACTCTCTGCAGGGTATTTCTGAGTCGATTAGTGTATCATTTCTGCCGGATTTCAACAAAATATCAGCCACGACAATGGACAGGGAACCAACAAGTTCATGTCATCTTTTTGGGACGACATCAAGTTGTTTGAGCCACGCGATGCCTCCAACAGTGTGCGCGTCACAGCGAAATGCTATCGGTCGATGAGGAAAACAGCAGATCCTCACACCCTCAGCATTAATATAGCTGTGGACAGGATCACTGATGCCTATTGTTCTTGCAAGGCTGGGTAAGTCGGGCATTCATGGTTTTGAGGGTTACTTTTGAAATCAGTGATTTCTGTTGTTGGCAAATGTTTGAGTGTGCCTAGTCCTGATACACTGTACTCGGTGCTAGCGTGGCTAACACGATTACAGTTTAGTGAAAAGCATTTTCAGGTGGAATGAAATATTTAAAGGTCCACTGACATGATTTTTTTACTATTCATAAAATTGCTCAAAATATATATATTTTAACATTTAAATGTTTGTTTTTGCAAACAAAATGATAAATTACTTTAATTTAGCTTTAAAAGTGATTTTGAACTTCAAGCCATCATGGGAAAACCGATTACACGCGAACGCACCATCTGTGACGTAGTGTCCAGAGTGAGAGGCAGAGGGCTCTGGGGCCTCATGTATCAAAAACCTGCGTGGATTTCCTACTGAAAAGTGACGTACGGTGAAATCCAGAAAAGTGTCTACGCACAAAAAGATCCAGATTTATCAAACTGTGCGTACACCTGAATCCACGCACATTCCTTTTGTACATCACAATTGACGTGGAACTGAGCGCACGTGAGACACCTCCCCTGACACGCCTACATTTACATATGTTAAACAGATGCAAATTACTTCCTGCATGTGTGAAGGACATGTTTGTTTGATCCCTGCGCGATCAGAAATGATTTCTAGATTCGGGAAAATAATGAATTCAATATAATATGAGTGAGGACAAACATCCTAAGTAAGAATAGTAATAAAATGTGTTCATCATGCAAAGAACGAGTGATTGTCGGTATTTGTGTGCGCGCGCACCCTGCTGTGGTGCGCGAACCGGCTCATTCATTCATTCTGTGTGGAAATATTAACTTTGCGCACGAGTTTATTACCATTATTACTGTAAACACAGAGGAACTTACTTGGATGTTTGCTAGAACATAGATCTTTGTTTATGTAGATGATGTGAAGAAACGTGTCTGTGCGTCTTGGTGGAGACTTTTCATGACATGATGTTGGAGTCTCCAGACGCAGCGCGCGCCCCGCAGCCCTGTGCGCAGTCTGTCTGTGAAGCTTTTGCTCTCCTACAAGTTATATAAGGTGTACTTTCACGTGTCATTTTGGAGAAATCTACAATAAACGCAGATAATGAAACACCTCCAGCTGCCGTGTCGACACCGGTGAGGGTGCGCGCGCGCTCCAAGCGCGACCACTCAGCCTTTGGAATCGATGAGACCATTGGACATGATCCGGCTTTGTGTGGACTGGACTGCACAGTCCCGATCGACCTGCAGCCCCCTCTGTGGAACAGTTTGACCGCTGCTTCTGTATGCACGCGTGATGCACGGCTCCCCAGAGCGCAGCAATAGTGCCAAACTGGAAAATTATTATTTCTGAAAACGGCTGATAAGCCATATCCTAGATCGGAAAACTATATCTGTTTCTAAATAAATGCTCTGCGTGTTACACTATTTATTATAACCTCCAGTAAGGCTGAATGAATCCGTTCCTGTTAAATTTATTTTTGGCACAACGTTGCGCGTCCTTTATTCCACTGCGTCATGTGGATGTAATACTTGTTAATCGTGTGTTTGGAGGGAATATTAATCATTTTCACATCTTGAACTGTTAATAATAATAATAATAATAATAATAATAATAATAATAATAATAATGAATTCAATTTATAACGCACTTTTCATTAATGGAAATCTCAAAGTGCTACAAGGTGCAACATATTTGAATGTCAATAAGACAAATAATAAAACAATTAAAATCAACAACAGTATCAACTCAGATCAAAAGTAGAATCATGAGGAGTAAAGTATGCTCGGTTGAAAAGAAAGGTCTTCAAGCCGCTCTTAAAGTCAACCACAGACTGTGGGGCTTCAGTTTCTCTGAAACACCTGTAAGTGTCGCCAAAGGAACAAGAACCACAGAAACGTGCGTACGCCTGCTCGGGAGCTTGCGTGGATATGTACCTGGATGCGCATATATTCACGTTCAGTTCAGTTTTGATACATACGGGCTTTTGCGTGGAAGTGACGTGCGCAATGTTTTTGTGCGCACGCATGGTTGATACATGAGGCCCCTGGTCTCTTTAATAGCGGACAATTTAAAACACAGAATTTAGCAATCTATGTGAAGATTTGAGCTATTTGTCTTCATTTTGGGAAGCAGAAAATAGTTTGGGTGATGGAACAAGAAACAACAGGATCTAATTTAGGTCTGATGCTGTATCAGACTTAC
>JBBPBX010007769.1:12797-48585 GCA_038048925.1 Garcialebias charrua | reverse complement strand
TATATATATAGTATATTGTTATTATTATTATTGAGCATGCATCAGGGTATTATTATTATCATCATTTTTATCCAGGCGTACGTGAAATTAGCCTGGTTGAACCAGACCCTGTCCTTCACTTTGCTTCGTTCGGACTAGGGTCTGGCATTCCTCCCATTGAAAACGATTTCTCCGTAGATTTTTGAACGGACCAATCAGAGAACAGAAGGCGTAGTTTTGTTAGCTTAGCCTGGCGAGGTCCAGGCTATTCAGATAAAAAGCTCAGAAACCACTCGGTGGATCTTTTTTTTGCTACCAGTGTGTAATTATATGGCTCTAATTTACTGACTGTTGGCCTTGATGAAACATTTGAGATAAAATTCAATTTTTTATCATTTATTTTCGTAGCGCACCCGAGGCTGTTTGGAAAATGTCAAACCGAAACTATTTAAATCCAGCAGATTTGACCAGTTCGTGAATTGATTTAGGAACTGTTGAGCTCAGAAACACTTTATAACGTCAGCTAAGAAATATAGTTTTTCTCAGGAAAGAAATAATAGTTTTTTACCTTGTTTTGTTGAAAATTCCTTCGTGGCGGCAGCCATTTTAACTGACGACGTCAGTCCCAGGGTTGCCAGATAAACATAAATTTTATTTTATTTTTATTTTTTTTACCCCTTTTCAGTGCAAATGTTCACTAAACTCAACACACTATTAATCTTATCAGACCCTCACGCAGCAAATATGACAGTTTGGGTAAAAAATAAAATAAAATAAGCAACAGTACTAGATGATTCGTTAATTCTTATCTGGCAACCCTGTCAACGTCGTTCAAAACTCCGCCTTCTGTTCTCTGATTGGTCCGAACAAAAATCTACCGGAGAAATCCTAGTGGGTGGGTGAAGTCCCAGACTGTGCAGTGAAGGGAAATGAGAATTGAGCGGAGCTGTGCAGGAATGGCGAGGGCCAGGCTAATATATATATATATACAAGGTATATATCATATCCATCATATATTTCATATATCTGTTTATATCTATCCATATTTATCCATATCTATATCCATCCATAATATACTTATTTATTTTAATAGGTTAGCTGTATTTACCCAGATGCCAATTTTCTGTGCAGTCTGATATTTCTCACGAATCAGACCCATTCTGAAGAAACATCTTGGAGTTTGTCCTGTTTCCTTTCTGGCACACATCACAGCTGCCTCTCACGCATCTGGCAAACATGCAACAACATCCACATGACATCAGTGACTGAAACCAGAGTCCTGAGTGTGTCTCGGGTACGTGGTTCAAACACTCAGGACTCTGCTTGGTAACAAGAGCTGAGCTGCCAGTTTACTCAAACAATCCCCTTTTTTTACAGTCCAGTCACACATCACATCACAGCAATCCACTGACCCACAGCTTCTCCAGCAGCACTCATCCACTCTGCACCTGCATGGAATGAGCCCCTCTGATACTGGGAGAAGGTGATGGACGGGATGTGAAGGTGGTGGTGGGAATCAGGTGACCAGTCACATCCCAGTTCTGCCTCATTGAAACTATAGGTCACACCCTTCTTTGAGTAATTAAAAATTTAGCAAGGAAAGACGTGGCTCACTCTCTGCAACCATGAAAATCATACGGCACTGCAACAAAACGTTACAGTCTGAAGTGTTGCGCCAAAACTTCCACGTTCAGATTCATTTTTCAAATGCTGTTTAACTCTGTTTAATCCTGACTTTGACTATTAACCTAATGAGAAATCAAAACAAAAGCTGCGATGGAACAGTTTAAAAGAAAACTTTCAAAATGTATTTACAGTATTTATTTGTTTTTGTTCAATGTTAGAGACCCAGAGGGTTTTTGGATTATAAGTGAGCAAATTAAACACATTTATCTTTATTAAATAGTGAAAGAAAAGGGTGGGCTAGAATTGTGAAATAATTCAAACTTTGTAAAGTGAGGTTCCGTGGAGAGTTAAGAACACGTATCTTACCGCTTAGGGGTGCAGGGGAAAAAAAAATCGTTTTTTTTTTTAAGAATCTAGATTCTTAGTCCTGGCGATTTAGAATAGATTTTAAAAGCCCCCCAATTTTTTTTTTTTTTACATTAAAACCCAAAAGATAAAGAAAATAAAACCATATCTCATAGTATATGAAAGAATACATAAAATGAAAGGTGGCAGAAAGAAGAAGAAATCTGACCCGAACCAGTGACCTCCAGGACCCGATAAGGATAAAGCGGGTAAAGATGATGGATAGATGGCTTTTGTTGAAAAGATTTACCAAACAAATCTTTTAAACAAAATCCATCCATACACATTTGAAACATGGATGAATGCAATATGATTTTGAAGTCTATTTTATTTTGAGTTAAATGTTTATGCAATACAGTAGGCTGAAATCTTTGTTTACGTTTGTATTTTGAATTATTTGTGATGGACTGGAGACATGTCCAGGGTGTCCCCTGCCTCTCGCACAGTGACTGCTGGATATAGGCACCAGTGACCTCCGGGACCCGATTAAAGCTGCTGCATTCTATTCATATACCCATCTGCTCACAATTCAGGCTGCTGTATTTATACTGTATTATTTGACATTATCTGGTGGTGGTTAGGTTAAATGCAGAAGACCAATTTCGTCTGTCAAGTATGGGAACATACACTGATGACAAATGTGACAAATTATTATTATTATTAATGTTTGCTACAAGCATACATTATTGTTTTAAATCAATGTTTTATTTGTTTACATTATTGTTTAATCTTTTCATGATTTCAATTGAAAATTGTTTCAGAATCGAAAATCGTTTCAGAATCGACGAAAATTGATTCAGAATCGAAAATCGATCCTGGAATGAAAATCGTTTTAGAATCAGAAATTGATTTTTTTATTGAATCGGTGCATCAAAAATAGGAATCGAATCGATTCTCCAGAAACTGAGAGATTCGCACCCCTATTAGATAGCTCTTTGAATATTATGACTTTGGAGAAATAAAAGTTTCATTCTGACCACACCGAGGAGCTAAAAGCAAAGCCGGACCAAAACCAGAAATGTTGCCATCTTACCATACCATACCATACCATTTTATTTATAAAGCACTTTCAACAGGAACAAGTCCACACCAAAGTGTGGACAAAGTCTTAAAACAACTCCAGTTTAATCAATTTACTTGTGTTACGTGTAAATGCAACAGTTACATTTTTGTCAATGATAAGCACTGTCCCTTTTGAGTTACTGAATGAATTACTTTATACATTTAAAAGAAGTGAAAAAGCAAACAGCAACATGCTTTAAAATAAGTTTGTTGCATTAAAATACTGCATTGTATACAGCAATTACAAAACACCACAAAGTCACATGAATGATTAAAAATGTGACTTTTACATTTGTTAAATCGTTTGTTTGATTGGTGCATTCTGAAATCAGAGGTTTGTGTGAAATGTCCCCTTGAATGTTAAATCAAATGGAAGTGACTTTTTTAAAAGGGTGACACACAAGCAGGTCTCGGTTCAGGTATGTCGCAGCTAAACTTGTGGTGGTGGTATGAACTCTTCTGTGATTTTTATGGCGGCAGCTCAGCCCAGACAGAATAACAGTTTGAACAAGTGTGTTAGTGGAGTAATTTGACCACATAATGTTTATCATCCAGCGTGTTGTTTTCTGTTTGTTCCAATCAAATTACCTTAGTGGGGAAAAACAGAACAACAGAGATTAGCTGACAGTGAAATGCTGATAAAACAAAAGGGATGTTTTTTTCAAATAGGAAGGCGGTTCCAGCAGATCTTCCTCTGATTTTATCCTCAAATGGTGTCCCTATTGAGTTTGTTGATTCCTATAAATATCTGGGTATCCTGATCGATTCACATCTCTCTTTTAAACTCCACGTGGAAAACCTAGTGAAGAAACTGAAAGTTAAACTGGGTTTCTTTTTCAGAAACAGATCATGTCTATCACTGAATGTTAGGAAACGCCTTGTATCTGTGACTTTCCTTCCCTCCATTGATTACGGTGACATTCTCTACATGAATGCTCCTACAAGCACCCTGCGGATGTTGGATGTTGTCTATCATGGTGCACTAAGATTCATAACTGGCTGTGATTATCGTACCCACCACTGCACCCTGTATTCACTGGTTAACTGGACATCATTAACCTCACGCAGACTCTTCCACTGGTACATTTTCATCTTTAAATCACTTCTTGGTCTGCTGCCCTCATACATCTCCTCCTACATGTCTTTGCGTGAGTGCAGCTACAGTGTGCGCTCTCAGGACATGATTACCTGCAGTGTTCCGTCAGTGAGGACTGAACTTGGAAAAAGGGCCTTCTCCTACTCCGCTCCTGCTTCATGGAATATCTTACAAAAAGATCTGAAGCTCTCGACCTTGACTTCTCTAAATGGTTTTCAGAATCTGTTGGAATCCTGGCAAAAACCAATGCAGATTTGTTCCTGTCTTTGATTTTATACGTCTACCTTATAATGTTTTGCTAGTTTTTTGATACTTTGTTTAAAAAAAAAAAAAAAATGTTTTTTTCCTTCTCTTTTTTGTTTTTTATATTGTTTATTGTTGGTTTGTTTATTGTTTAAGGAAATTCTACCATTGCTGTTCATTGTTCTTTAGTTTTAGCAGGTCGCTTTCGTAAATGAGCCCATGAGGTTCAAAAGATTTACCTGACTAAATAAAGGTTGAATGAATGAATGAATATGCATGGCCAGCTTTGTGTGTGTGTGTCTGCTCTACAGACGTCAGTGTTTGGAGCAATGATCAGATCGCCCTCTTGTGGCAGTAGTAGGTACTACTGCTTTAAAACCAAAGCAAAGTACCTTTAGTGAGTGCAGACTTTTAACTAGCTTAGTTTTTTATGTAACACATTTATTTGTTGAATTTATGCAACAGAATTTAGAATATTGAGATATTTTATTACATTTGTGTATAAAATAAATAAATAAAAACTTCTGAACTGGAGTTTAACTTGTAATGCAACTTTGTAAACCATGGGTGACCAAAGTGGGGCCCATGGGCCAAAGTTGGCCCACCAAGCCATTTCAGTTGGCCCGCCAAGCTGTCCTCACTATTATATTAAAATTTCCTTTAAAGAATCAATGTGTGTACACTCGCTGATTTCATCCATTGACTTTATTGTTAGTCAGCCTGACTACCTTAATTTAACTACACGTATCACACAGTAGATTATTTATGTACTGTATTTTTTTAATAATTTGAATAATTTTTATTTTATTTTGACAGACTTACATTTCTACCAACCCTCGTCAGCTTTCCACCACTGAATAACATTTTCCTTTGACAGAACACTTATAAATCACACAAAGTGTTTAAAAGTAAATTATACATATGAACTAGTTTCAGTGGTGATTTAAGCTTCTTTAAATTTAAACTCAGCAACCCTGAAAAATAAAGAAACCATCATTAGGATTGTGTAAGGAAACGGTTCTCAAACCTTAGATTCACCAAAATATTGAATAAATACAGTATGGAATAAATGATGACAGTCTCAAACAGGCCAATAAAATCTATGACTTATTAAATTTTTTTTTTGCATGAGGCATGTCAGCAAGTGACCAATCAGTAACCTCGATCTGTCCTGAAGTGAACACCTCTTACCGGCAGCTGCAATGGTGTTGCATTACGAACAATTTGCAGTCAGATATTTCTATAATAACAGAGTTTACATCTTTTGTTTCATGTTAATCTACTGTAAATAAAAATAAAATAAATAAAAAACCTTTGTAAAATACTGTACACCAGAATGCAGGAAATGGCATCTACTTGAATCACCCCCATTCTGCCCCCACCATCAACAGTCTGCTCTGTAATGTCCTTTATACAGAATTGAAGCTTAAATAACTGTATAATAAATAAACGGACTTTACTTAAAAAAGTATTTCATGAATTATTGCAGTTTGCTCACAGCCCTTTCATAGATTTTAAATGTGGCCCTTTTGGGGAAAAAGTTTGGGCACCCCTGATGCTTTTGGTGCAAAATGTTCAAGTGGATTATTTGAGGTGGCGCAGAGTGACGGATCCTGGTGATCAAAATGAAAAAGAATTATCCACCACCAGGTGCAACAGCAGAGCTAGGGGGTGGTCAGTGGTGGCCTTGGCTGCCATAGATTAATCTTCAGCCACCCCAATAATTTGAGGAAACTATACTTTTATGCAACATAAAAACTAGAAAGGTAAGTGGCCGGTTTACATACACATGGTGGAGGCCATCCTGGATTTTGATGTGACAACCCAATTTTCCAAAGGAACCTTTCAGGGGTGTCAAACTAAGGGCCGGTTTCAGAATCTAAATGAACTCAAGTTAGATGCCAGACATCTTTTCTTGGTTGCAGGTTCTTCAACAAGAGTTTGAATGGTCTCATTTGATGTTCTCCGTTGCACTGTTGACATCATAATCAAAGATTACAGAAAAAAATTAAAGTGATAAAAGTATTTTGCAATTTAAATAACATATAGAGGGCCAGATAAGATGTCCATGAGGGCCACATTTAGCCCCTGGGCCTTGAGTTTGACACATATGGCCTAGATGAACTCAACCCACAAACCAAAATGGAAGTCAGCACCTCATTTGATTTTCAAGTTATTTTGCTCACAACATTCATGGATGGGCAGAGGGTACTGTATTTCCAGTACCCCTTTTTGCTCTGCGATGGGAGCCAAAATTAGTAAAACTTTAATTCAGCAATGGTTTTGCTTCATCTTTTCTTTATCTACTAATTCACTGATACAGAAGATAACAAAAATTACTTGTTTTCCAGCGTAGTACCTTCACGTCCAGATAATCCTTTTAAGGCTGAGATCTAGATCAGATTACGAACCCTGAATTGTTCCTATTTGTAAATCCAGTCGATACTTCTGATGATCGGTACTACGTTTTTGTGTGTGCCTTTGTACCCCCCTCCTCTTCCTCGTGCATGAGCCTGAATGACGGTATTTAATACAACACACCTGCTTCACATCCTGTAGCCTCAGCGCTCTATAATAAAGTTGAACCAGATATTTGAAACAAATCCCCAACATCCGTTTTTTTTCTTATTGCCTTTCCATATTTGTGTGTTCGGTTGATGGATGAACGTTATATTTATACCTGGAAAGGCTTCTCAAGAGCTGCGAGGCTGCTGAATTCTTTCTTCCTGGTCACACAGCTCAGAGCAAAGCAGATGGGTAATAAGGTCACAGCAGACGTCTCAGTAGCGCGGACAAATTGCAAACACACCAGCTGTGCTGACTCAGAACATTAAACTCAGGAGAACTGTTAGGATCTCTTTTTGTATGATGGAGAAATTGTTGCTGTTTTCGTTTCACATTTTTCTGGAAATTATAGCTAATGAAAATCTAAAAAATAAAAAGGGTCTGTAAAATGTGAGGTTTGTTGTGTGAATGTCACGGTTGTAACTGTTGAAGTCTAGATGTTTATTTGTGTTTTATTTCTATTTCCCACCAAGATGTGAACCCTCATCTGACTAAATCTGCTTTGCCTCCTATATGATTTTATGTTTGTCTCGACTGATTGGAAGTTCAGGAAATCTAAAAATGATCACTTGTAGGACATTTTGTAAAAACCACAAGACAGTTTGATACATCAATAACGCTGAGCCTGAATGTACAAGAAACAGATGTTGCATGAGGGGCATAAGCTATTTTTATGTAACTGAAGTTCATAGAACATTACAACAATTAGATCGTTGTAAATCCACTGGACCTGACAAACTCGAGCCCTTTTTTTGAGGGCAGCTGCAGACTTTATAGCAGAACCTCTATGTTACATCTCTAACTTAACTCTTGCTGAAAATAAATTTCCTTGGATATGGAAATCGAAAGTTACAAATATAACTAAGGTTCTATGAATCCCGGATGACCGCCAGAGGGTGGTGCTGAAATCACTGAATGTTCTCTTCGCGCATGCGCTGTTCGAGTAATTATATCAACGACGTCACACAGGTGTTACCGGATAAGCAATCAGAGGCTGAAAGCACTGAATGACTAATACCAACAATGTCATGAAGAATCCTGAGCACGTATCTCACTGAGGGGGCCCAGAGGGCCCTTGCAGAAGAACCTGGCCCAGGGGATGAGGGGTGGCCATGTTAACCCGGTAAAATCTGGTGAACGTGAGCACATATTGCTTCCAGTGGAGCCCCCTCAGGGCAGCACAGGAAGCAGACACACTCCTGGTAGAATGAGCTTTTACGCCGACCGGCAGGGGACCATGCCTTGCCGTATAGGCATGGCAGATGACATCCACAATCCAGTGGGAGAGGCGCTGTTTGGAAAGAGGACAGCCCAACTTAGGGCCTCCATAACACACGAACATCTGGTCAGACTGTTGTATAGCCATTTGATGTCCGCCTGCGTCAGTGGCTCAAACGGAGGGCGGCACAGAGCATCGAGAACCAAGGGCAGGTCCCAACTTGGTGCCCGTGTAGCTGTCGGTGGGTGCAACCTGCGGGCACCACATAGAAAGAGGGAGACTAAATTACAGTATGGCTTCCCACTGTACGGCCATCGACGCCGGCATGGTAAGATGATATTGCCGCCATATAGACCTTAAGCGTAGAGGGAGAGCGGCCCTTATTGAGGAGAGACTGGAGAAACTCCAGAATGGTGGGTACTGTACAGACTGAAAGACTGTAAGACTGGGTTCTCATTGTGATCAGAACACCACTGGGAAAACAGACGCCACCTGTTTTCATACTGCTGATGAGGGTGCCATGGCGCCCAAGATGGTGTGTCCGATGGGGCTCGAAACTCCGGTCAGCTGCTGCCCTGGCCCTGCAGTGGTCACACCAACAGCTGAAGACGTTGAGGGTTGGGGTGCCACAGCAACCCTCCAGCTGAGACAGCAAGTCTCTTTTGGTCGAACGATGCCATGGGACCTCCTGACATAGGCTTTTCAGCAATGGAAACCATGGTCAAGCTGGCCAATGTGGAACCACCAATAACATCCTGTGGCACTCTTCTAGGACTCTGTAAAAGGTTGGCCAAATCAGAGAAAGGGGTGGGAAGGCATATAAAAGGACCTTCGGCCAAGGATGAGCCAGCGTATCCTGGCCTAGCGCACCAGATGCCCCCGTAAGAGAGTACCATAGGGGACACTGGGTTGACTCCTCTGTTGCAAACAAGTCCACCTCCTCCTGACCAAAACGGTCCCAAATCATCCACGTTACATCGCTGTGGAGAGACCTTCCCCTGGGGCAGACCCCGGCGTGAGGAAATCTGCGACCTGACTGTGTCGTCCTCGTAAGTATGTTGCCCACAAGATGAACAGACAAGTGGAGGCCCATTCCAGGAGCATCTTGGACACTCTGAGAAGTTGTGCTGACCTGGGGCCCCCTTGGTGGTTGATGTGGTAGACAGCAGAGGTGTTGTCCGACCGAACGAGGGCATGCTTCCCCTCCAGGTGGGGCAGGAAGTACCCGAGTGCCAGATGCATTGCACGCAACTCCAGCACATTCATATGCTGGGAGCAGTCTCTTACACCTCAACAGCCGTTGGTCGCTCTGTGCTGCCACACAGCACCCCATCCTATAGAGCTGGCTTCTGTCGTGACCACTTCCCTGCAACACACAACCACTCCCATGGGGACACCCTTGAACAAAAGGTAGTCCCCGACTTACGAGCGCTCTGACCTACGAGGTTCCGGACTTACGAGCTGGCGAATTTTTGGAAAAAACGCAAAAAATACCGAGTTTTTCTGTGTTTTTTCACCACAGTTCGTTAGCTAAACATGTGGACACACGTTTCCGATCATTTTTATGCACTCGTAAGCAGTTTTTCGATGAAAAACGAGTGTTTGTAGTCGCGCTAGCAAAACCGTTCCAACTTACGAGCGAAATTCCGGACTTACGAGACACGTGGCGGCCGTTCCAAGTTACGAATTTTCGCTTTACGAGTGCCTCGGAGGAACGGAACTCACTTGTAAGTCGGGGACTACCTGTAATCTTCATCCCTCCATGGAGTCAGGGCATGGAGACATGGCCTCCAGCCGTTACCAGGCGAAAACTGTTGAGCCACCTTTGCAAGGGGCGAAGAGACAGCAGGCCTAAGGGTACCACCCAAGTGACAGAGGTCAGTTTGCCTAGTAGCCGTAAGAATGCAACGTAGGGGAACTGCCTACCCAACCTGAACTGACCGGTCAATTGGAGTATGTTGCCCACCCTTTGGACAGAAGGGAGTGCTGTCATGGAGGATGAATCTAGGACCACTCCAGGAAAAGTGATCATTTGTGAAGGAATAGCGCAGCTCTTCTCCAGATTGACGTTGAGGCCCAACCGGGACAAGTGAGGGAGCAGATGATCTGTGTCGCGAAGGGCGCATGCCTGAGACGGGGCGCAAAGAAGCCAATCATCTAGGTATGGTAGGACCTTTATCCCACAGGCCTACAAGGGAGAGAGAGTTGCCTTCACACACCAAGTGAACATCCTCGAGGAAAGGGAGAGTCCGAATGGGAGCAGATGGAACTGCCAGTGGTGACCCCGATAGGCAAACCTGAGAAAACGGCGATGTTCTGCCGCAATGGGTACATGAAAATAAGCATCCTTCAAATCTATTGAAGTGAACCACTTCCCCCTCCTGATAGCCTGAAGGACCTCCACTGTTGTGAGCATGTGGAAGGGCAACACCTTTAGGTACTGATTGAGTCCCCTCAGATCTAAAATGGGACGGAACCCGCCCAACCTTTTCTGTACGAGGAAGTAGTTTGAGTAGTAGCCTCTGGGCTAATGCAGAGGGTCCACTGCTTCAATCGCACCTTTGGCAAGGAGGGAAGAAAGCTCCTGGTCCAGTGCTCGAGCTGTTACCAGGTCAGAAATTACAGTCATTTTGACCCAGCGTGACATGAGAGGCCGCAGTAGGAACTGTAACCGGTAACCATGGGTCAGGGTGGCAACCACCCAGTCCATGGCGTGAGCAGCCCAGTAACTAAACTGCTAATGGGAAAAGTATCCGACGGTCGGCCTGGTGGCATCACCGTCTCCCTCCACGGCCCCTAGCGGCGGCCAGAGCTCCCGCCCCACACAGCAGGTTGGCAGGTTGACTAACGAAAGCCCTGGCTGGGTCTAGGCTGACCCTCACGAGAGTAAAGATCCCTTGGGGGGTCACGACACGGAGGCTGCGGCTGACTACTCAGGTCAGCTGGTGGCCACCTTAGATGCAGAGGGGGAGGAGGGGGCATCGCCCTGCTAAGACGCAAAAGTTACTGCCTCGTCTGACATGCTTGGACGGTCCGTTCCAGCGTTGCCAAGGCAGCCGAAACAAATAACTCCCTAGGCACCACCGGGACATCACGGAAGGTCCTGCGAGATGGCCCAGACAGAACTGATTGTGCCAACCAGACCTGTCGGCGAGCCTGGACCAAGAAGGACATGAGGCGTCAAAGGTCTCGTGTCATAAGTGCAAAGTGCCGCATCGCTAAAGCTCACCGCCGCTGCTGTACCATTGGTGCCCTGAAGGGACACGGAAAGGGCAAGCAGAAGGTGGGCCATGGAATTGCCGAGGCGGTCAGCATGCGCTCCGGCTTGATAAGCTCTGCAAAGGAACTCATCCGTGACACAACACTGAGGTTGCGGACACCGGGCCTCCCTACTTTGGGAGAGAGGGCGCGCGCGCGCACACCGTCACCAATTAAATCAAGGTCAGAGCTAGAAAGTCTAGCTCAGCCGAAGTGTATGATGCTAGTGAGAAGACTGGAAGAGGGGAAGGCACAACCACATGCCTCATCAATCAATAACAATGTCAGATTAGAAGCCCAGTTCAACCTAAGCAGTATGATGCCGACAAGAATGATTGGGATAGGAAGGCGCGAACATACGCCGTCACCAATCAAAAGAAAGGTAAGTAAGCCTAGTTCACTCAGACTGACACGATGCTGGTAAAAAATAGATATGAGAGGCACAAGCCTCAGTGACATAAAACAAGGCCAAACCAAGAGAGGCCAGCACTGCTAGCGCAATCAAAACTGCTTGGGAGAGGGTACACAACGTTAACCATCACCAAGGAAAAAAACAAGGCCAAACTGAGAGGCTAGCACCAGTAGCTTAACCCAACCGTTCAAGGTTGGCGAAGAAAATATTTGGGAGAGGGCGCACAAAGCCAACCTTCACCAAGGAAAAAACAAGGCCAAACTAAAAGAGGCCAGAACACAGCTGGCTGCGTAAACCAAACAAATCAGACTACTTATGGTAGACGTTGAATCCTACCTGAAATAATCTCAGGAAGCGGATGGAGCCGCAACCAATGACAGAAAAGCTACCGTTGAAACTCAAACACTTGGAAGCTTCAAGGTACAGTAAGACTACTTACGTATAATTCCACACAGTAGTCTCCTTGCGGGGCCTAGCCGCCGCACGAACGCCAGCAAAATAAGCAGAGACTACTCACCAGAGTTGAACACAGTAGTTAAGGCTACGGTCGCCCCCAATGAAATACCTTCACAAAGGTTGAACCGTTGCGGCCCATGAAGGGGAGCACGCTGTTCAAGCTAACAAGCTATTGGGCCTCCAACGACGATAGAGAAAAGATCCAAAGGTCTGAAGCCTTGGATTGAACCGCGCGCGAGAAGAAAGAAGGAATGAATTACGGATAATGATAGGCTATATAGCCTCTGATTGCGTATCTGGTCACACCTTTGTGACGTCGTTGATAGAATTACTCGAACAGCGCATGCGCAAAGGGAACATGCAGTGCTTTCAGCACCGCCCTCTGGCAGTCAGTAGGGATGAAATAGAACTCCCTTTTTTAATTAGCTCTGCTCTGAACAGTTAGCTTGATGTGTATCCTCAATCGCTGCCACAAGCAACAAATAAAAAAATAAAAAATTCTGACATAACTGGCCTTTACTGAACAGCACAAAGCCTAGTCAATGAGTTTTAAACAATTTGTTTAAATACTCTCCTACCTGTATGAAAAAATAAAAACACAAATAGTAAATGCCTCATATGTACATTTCTCTTACCTTCAACTTGCTTCTAAGAACTGCTCTACATGTCAGCACTGTGTTTGGATGATAAACTAGTGATTTATTTACACCCAAACTGACATTCAGAGGTTGCACTATGCCAAGTCAATATTTCAACACTCTTTATTTTACAATAATAATAACTACAGCAAGTGAGTCAATAAATTATTAAATATTTTCAAATGAACAGGCACATAAACTGTTATTGTGGCTCAGTGGCCAATAATTTTTAAAATCTAATTATTTTCCCTGCAGTAGCACTCCATTACGTATAACACCAGGCGCAGTTGGAAAATCAAACAATACGTCTTTAAATAAACCAGCGTAGAAACAGTACCTTAACACACAAGTTTGGCAAACAATCTGTTCAGTGCATATTGTGTATGGCCGCAGCAAAGATACATTCCTCGCTGTTGTACAGTCTTCAGCTTCAGTCCTCGTCTGAGCTGTCTGCTGGGTCCGTGTTGTGAGTGAGCATGTAATTGTCCATATCGATGGAGGGACAGTTATGAATTGAGTAGCGCAGACGCTCGGCTAGGATGGCCTGGCTTGTGTATGGGGGCAGGCGAAGCAGGAAGAAGCAGGTCTGAGCAGTAGGGAGTCCATTGATAGGCTGAAGTAAAGACAAAAATAAGCAGTAATGGGGAGACGAGTCAAGGTAGGTTGTATAAACCATCTAAGGAAGACACAGTCTGCTGTTACAGATGCTAACCACTAAAATCTTAGCTAAAACCAAACACTGAATGAGAACTAAACAAAAGTGGATTTGTGTATCTCTAACTTTGATGAGCTCACCCTGTCAACTTTGATGATTTGAAACTTCTGTGGGATATCAGCCGGGTTGGTAGGCAGCCGGGACCTGCCAGAAACAAACCGCAGGAAAAGCACCCGCTCCTCGTTGGTGAACTCCTCCAGGCTCTGCCAGAACCAGTCAATTAACTGGTAGGTCTCGGTGACGTCGCGATAACGCACCAGCTTCTTCAGCATGTCCACAGAGACCTGGGGCAGGCCACAAACCAGCTGCTCCAGCTGCTGCGCTGTCAGCAGGGAGAGGAGGGGCACGGGGATGATGGTGGACATGCCCTCTCTGACTGCGTCCACCTGTAAGGGCCAGAAAAAACTCAACCTTGAAACGTCTTAGAACGACATCAATCAGGCTGTCAAATGAAAACTAATGGAAACTAGTAGGCAGACCCAGTACACTGGGACAGTCAGGACAACGTTTATTGTTGTTTTTCTTTCTGCTGCTCTCTTCTGCTGTGAACTTGCATAGACATTTGACTGGTTTGTAACAGATTACTTTCATGATGCAACATGGACTCAAGCAATTTCACAGCGTCAGGATTACGAGACTGATCACCGAGCTACCACAGCTCCAGGACAAAGTTTTTTTGAACTTTAAAACTAATTTTGGCTATTTGGTCTGTTTTTTTTTAAAGTAAAGCCAGATTAAAATGTATAGTAAAAAAAATTCAGCCTAACTTTCTTGGTTTATTTGCTTTGAGTTGGAAAGTTTTAGTGTACTTTTTAAATTAATAAAAATGTAAAAAACTCAGACGAACCTTTTACACATTTTAAATAATTAACTAAATATATAATTAGAAAACTGTTGTCAAAATTAGTAGCCTCAGATGATCCTGGGATAACATTTGAACTTAACCAGGTTGAACATGAAGCATTTATTCTCAGTTACATTAAAGTGGTCTAATAAAGTATCAGTACATACTTGTATAACTGTGTACAAAGATTAGCTGTTTTTACTTCATAAATAACCAACTTCATACATTTGTTTTTTCTTTGTTCTTGTGAATAATTAGTGCCCCTCATAAAATCTATGCAATATAAATAATCTACATATAATCATGGGTCACTTTCATTACTTTTTATCTGTCTAAACAGGTCTCACATGTAAATGAGTCTTCGAGGTTAAATGTGATTTATCTGTGTAAATAAAGGTTGAATGAATGAAAAATATTAATTACCCTAATCAACTTTTCATCAGAGCTGTGGTAAAGGGGCTATAGACCGTTTTGATATGACAAACTTTTCAAAAGCGTCTTTATTATACAGCATGATGTCAACACTTTTTATTTTATTTTACTTTCTTAACACGTGATGAAAATATCTGTTTCATACATTATCTGATAAGTATATCTATGCTGAGCTACATGCATCTGTTGATTACCATATTTTTTGGCCTATTACCGGTAGTCACAGATTTTTGCATAATTTACATGCCTTGTGACTTATAGGCCAAAGTGACGTATTTCTGAATTTTTCCCATATTTATAAACCAATTTTTGACAGAGATATGACCGTTTTCATTCATGCCGACTGAAAAAAAATTTGAGCAGTACCACTTTTGGCAGAAGAGTAGTGATAGCATGCCGTTGCATCATGTAATAGGTAAACGTGGCTATAATGACAAATTCAAAAAAGTTAAAGACAAAAACAACTGGACTTTATTCATTATAAAAACTTCATAATTTATAGGTTTTTTTTTTCTTGAACTTTTTTGAATTTACCATGTCCTGGATGACTAAGAATCTTCACCAGCTATTAATGTACAATAGGCTTGCCACAGCCTGCCATCTTTGTTCTGCTTGCTGCTTGGAGCAAGTTAAACCAGCTGCACTGCCCTGGCGAAATGCAGCTAATTTGACCATTAAAGTACATTTATTAAACGTTATCAAACGTTAGACTGAGACACACATTTAATATAATTTTGAGCAAACAAATAATTGTTTTTAAGCGTTAATCTGGTTAAATACTTGTTAAGGTCCTCCTGTACAGGTTGTCGCGGCCGCCATTTGGCAGCCCATTGATTTTTGGCACAACAACGGTGCACATTTCTGGGTTCGGCCCACATTTCTGGGTTGTCAGCACCAGCGGTGCGTCAGCGGTGACGCATAATAGATGGGATGTACAGTATACGGCGAAGCGACATATTTATGGATTTTTCCACTTTATTAGACAAATATTGTCTTTGTCATTGTTATGTTGTATAATGCCTATTTAAGTTTGAATGTAATTTATGTATTTTATTTTATAAATATATATATTTTTTTTTTAAAGGAGCAGATGTTATAAGATTTTATCTTCTTTCTGCTTCCTTTCATTTTCTTTGTAAATTGTATTTTTTGTTTTGTTTTAATATTTACTCAATTTTAACTGAAAATGAATAAAGTTTAACAAACAAAAAATAAATAAATATGGACCGATGCAACTTATAGGGCAGTGCGACATGTATGGTGGAAAATACGGTAATTTATTTGTGGATACTGTAGTCTGTTTAGACAAAGGTTGTATAATGGAGCATGGTTGCATAACAATGCAGGACAGTGTTTTTTTCTAACAGCAGAAAAAACCTGATTTGGTGATTATATAATTTGTGTGAGCCTATCAACTTAATTTATAGCTTTTTTACGTACCGTATTTTCTGGTGTATAGGTCGCACCATCCAATTATCACCAATAGATTGGAAAAAATCCCTAGATAGGTCGCACCGGTGTATAGGTTGCACCTACGTTTAGCTCTGCTGCAAATGTCTGCCACAGGAGCGCACAGCAAGGCTTTTAAGAAGATTAACACTTAAAAACAATTATTTGTTTGATAAAAATTATAGCAAATATGTGTCTGAGCTGAACTTTTCCTTAATAAATGAACGTAATTGTGAAATGAGCTGGATTTAAAATTTTGTTTCGCCTAAAGTGATAACAAGCCATATATAGGTTGCACCGGTGTATAGGTCGCAGGCCTTGGAAAAACCATAAAAAGGTGCGACCTATACACCGGAAAATACGGGTACTTCAAATTGTTTTCAATTCCATTTGAACTATTCCACATTTTGCTGCTCAAACCTGTGCATCCATCTCATGTAGTCTGTAGTCCAGAGCTCTCTCTACGTATTCAGTCCGGTTGGCAAACGTTAGAGAGATGTTCTGACCTCCAGAAACCACAGGAACCAGCCTTCCATCTGCACTGTGGGCCCTGAATGAATCCAACGGGATCATCTATGGAGAGGTAAAACAGAAAAAGGAAAGTGAAGGAAAAAATTGGTAAAGTCATCAGTTTTATGGAGAAAACGTAAAAATGTAAATGTATTAAGATGAACTGAGCAGTAACGATTCAGTTCCAAGAGCTTCTCACCACATGGAAATTATCTTCAGTGATTCCGCTGTTTTCCAGGTGAAGGATGCCTTGAAGCGTGCGGTAGGTGAGCAGGTCCACCTCCTCCAAGTCAGGCCCTCCAAGTGGCATAGAACAGAGCTGTTTCCACACCCATGGAGCTAGATGCAAGTCCAGAGGCTTCTTGGTGCGTATGGCCACCGCCATGAGGATCCCCAAAAAGCGAAACTGGATCAAGTGATCCTCTGAGTGTGCCGCCGGATTAAGCAAGAACCTAAATGGACATGCAGACATCGTTAGAGGTTTCTTTATGCTTCTCCTTTCTGCTGGGGTTACACATTGAGCAAACTTGCATGATACACTGGATGCCCTTCCTAAAACAACCTAGACTCAAACCCACCACCTCAGGGTTACTGCGACACTGACCACCAGATAATTTTTGAAAATCAGATAATATAAAAAAGAACTAAAAATTGTTGCACCTGTCAGTGTTGCAGCCCACATCTGCAAAGCTGTTGGGAGTATGAATGAGGAGATCCACCACACCCATCTGCAGCTCCTGGAGCAGAACATATTACAACAAATCACTTTACACAAAACACAAGTTCAATCTAACAAGGTAGAGTCAGGCCCTCCGGACAGGTTCTTCGTCCAGAGGACATTTATCTACCGTATTCGTCGGTCTTTAATACGCTCCCGTGTATAATACGCTTTGACCAATTCATTCATTCATTCAACCTTTATTTATACAGGCTAGCCTCGTTGAGTCACGGGGACTCATTTACAAGAGGGACCTGTCTCACTCACACCAAACAACCATCCACTCTCACACTCACACCTAGGGTCAATTTAGAGTCACCAATCAGCCTAACAAGCATGTTTTTTGGTCTGTGGGAGGAAACCGGAGTACCCGGAGGAAACCCACGCATGCACGGGGAGAACATGCAAACTCCACCCAGAAAGGCCCCGGACCGGGATTTGAACCGGCAACCTTCTCGCTGAGAGGCAGCAGCTCTACCAGTTGTGCCACCGTGCTGTTTATTGCCAATAAACCAGAAAAAAACGTATATAATACGCTTCGGTGTTTAATACGCATCTATTATGCGTCACCGCTACGCGACGCGTCAGCGCCTCGTTTGCCCTGCTTAAAATGGCGGCCACAGAAGCGTCAGCACGGAAGGACTTTACAAGATTAAAACGGTAAAAACTATTATTTCTTTGCTGAGAAAAAATATATTTCTTAGCTGACGTTATAGCACAAGGGTTCCCGAGCTTAACCGTTCCTTAATCAATTCACAAAATGGTCAAATCTGCTGAATTTAAATTGTTTCGGTTTGACTTTTTCCAAACAGCCTCGGGGGCGCTACGAAAATAAATTATAAATAAATCGAATTTTATCTCAAATGTCTTCTACAGGTCAACAGTCTGTAAATGAAACACATATAATTACACTCTGTAAGCAGAAAAAATATCCACTGAGTGGTTTCTGAGCTGTTGATCTAAACAGTAGGTATCTGTTTATGGTAGCTAACAACTAACATGCTAAAAGCGATTTTTTTTTTAGCTCTAAATATCTTCTGCAGCTAACAGGTTGTAAATGACCACCAAATAATTACACTCTGTAAGTTTCAAGAAAATCCGCGGTGTGGTTTATGAGTTATCTTGCTAAAAAAAACGCTAACAACACAGCTAAATGGTAGCTACCTCCAGAGCAGGGAGCCGGGCAGCGACATTCAGTCCGAGCAGAGGAGGCTTTTTTCGGACACATGACGGTCGGTGGACTCTCTGGAAGTGTCCGCTAGCGGACAAAAGTGGTACTGCACCATTTTTAGGCCAAAATGAAAAACGGCGAATCAGAGTCAAAAATGGGTCTAAAAATATGGGAAAAAATCCATAAATAATACGCTTCGGTGTATAATATGCAGGACATTCAAATTAGCAAAAAAAACTGCGTATTATATACCGACGAATATGGTACTTGGATTATGAGCATACATCAGGACAAGTTCACTCCTGTCACACTGTGATGCTCTCAAATGTGCGCTTTTTAATCCTACCTGACACATCTCAGTAATAGTATCATCAAACACTCCTCCAGCATCGTCAGCTCCCTCCCCCAACAGCTTCACCTTCCAGGCTCGTGACGGCAGCCGCAGCTCCAGGGGGTTCAGGTTCACTACTTGCTTAGCTATCTGCACAAAGATGGGCTTGCTCGAACGCCCTCTGTGAGAGTAGAATTTAAAAATGCATTTATTAACAATGGAGGTAAAAACACAAAAATTAATTACACAAAATATAGCAAGCAGTTTTGTCTCCTCTTTATATTGTCTTCTGCAGATATTTATTTTATTGCCAGCAGACCTAACACCAGTTTTACCTTGTTGAAATGCGTTTCACGGTGATTTGCGGCCCATATGTTTTGCCCTGGGTCATTGTCCTGCCGATTGAGCGCACAAGAGGCAGAGTGTTGACCTTGGGTGATAGTAGCCCTCTGAGTTCACCTCGAATGATGGCTGCAGTCCCTGAACTATAGCGTGAAGTGGACATCTGCACATAAGTGGGGAAAAAGGGGATTAAAACATGGGTGCATTACAGTGAAACATAAAAACATCCCAGTAGCAGATATAAGTTGATATTTAAACAAAAACAATGAGATTTAACACACCGGTTTCTTGGTGTCCAGATTGAGTAGCCTCCAGGATTTGTACATGAGATCAGAAAAATGGTGGAGCACCCTGAGGCGCTCGCTGAGGACATCAGGGCTGCAGTCTTTCAGGGTGTTGTACTGAGGAGGGACAGCCTGGGGAAGGCCAAGCTGCAAAAGCCCAGAGCCACCTGCCAGAGAAAGCAACACATAATCACAGGACTGTCGTTTTCATTGATCGTAGAGTGTTTCTGTGCACAGATACAGTAACGCTGTACTTGAACTTTTCATCAGTGTAGTGGGGGTTGTCCACGCTGAGCTGTGGCAGCGGCCAGCAGAGATCTGTCGAATGTTTTTACCCTGGAGGGCAGTGATGAGTGCAGGCTCCTTCACTGGATTAGAGTGTCCTAGACCCAGCTGAAATACACATGTGTAAAATAAATCAATATGTAATTCAGGAAAACCCCTCATTTTCTCAATGCCTTGTGTTCTGGTAGTTCAAGCTGGTTACCTGTCCCTCACTGTTGCAGCCCCATGCATAAACATCTCCAGTGGTGGACAGAGCCAGCACATGTTCACAACCCACAGCAATGTCCTCAATGAACACCCCCTCCAGTGACGGCATCACTTGGGGGCTGGATTTATTCTTCAGCATGGAGTCCGGCAGACCAATGAGACGCTCTGAAGGATCAACAAAATAATGACAGAATGCTATACACACTGATATGTATACCAATTTTCTCTATAGTATTTTAATGTCTTGTAATCTGTGATTTGTGGTTAAAAATAAAGAAGTTGGTGGTGACAAAAACAGAATATCTGTATAAACAGTACAGTTTTATTTAATACATTTTACATGTATATAAAAACCAATTATTT
This sequence comes from Garcialebias charrua, assembly GCA_038048925.1. Taxonomy (NCBI): domain Eukaryota; kingdom Metazoa; phylum Chordata; class Actinopteri; order Cyprinodontiformes; family Rivulidae; genus Garcialebias; species Garcialebias charrua. The sequence goes on along the minus strand of JBBPBX010007769.1, from coordinate 27,975 downwards.
TAAAGAATATTTTAGATGAGTTGATTTTAAAATAAGAAACCTTGTGTTAATAATATTTTTAAATATGTATTTTTTAAGCCTAACAAAAACAAGCTGTACCCATAACTAGAAATATTGCTCATATTTTAATAGCTGACTTTTGTCTATCAGATTTAGCACTTATGTTTTGTTCTTGTCAAATGAATGAATATACTTGAAGATAGTCACTGTTGAAAAACAATTAAATCCAATCTCCTATGTAACCTAGTGGTGCATTTTCATTTTTGCACAACACAACTGACTTTCAGAATAAAAAGTACCTTGTCCAAATGTGTAAACATGTCCATCACAGGCCAGAGCCACAGAAAACTGGGTCCCACAACAAATTTTCTTAATTCTTTTGTTGCAAAGCTGCTCCACTTTCTGAAAATATAATCAACCAAATACATAATCTTCATTTAGATAGATAAGATAAGATAAACACATGAAACAATAAAAAAAGCAGAATGCACAAATTTGGAAAAAGACTACAGTATATGCACATGCACAAGGTAGTATGGAGTACTACATTCATGATACACACATATCTATCTATCTATCTATCTATCTATCTATCTATCTATCTATCTATCTATCTATCTATCTATCTATCTATCTATCTATCTATCTATCTATCTATCTATCTATCTATCTATCTATCTATCTATCTATCTATCTATCTATCTACCTATCTATCTATCTATCTATCTATCTACCGTATCTATCTATCTATCTATCTATCTATCTATCTATCTATCTATCTACCGTATCTATCTATCTACCGGTATCTATCTATCTATCTATCTATCTATCTATCTATCTATCTATCTACCGGTATCTATCTATCTACCGGTATCTATCTATCTATCTACCGGTATCTATCTATCGGTATCTTATCTACCGGTATCTATCTACCGGTATCTATCTATCTATCTACCGGTATCTATCTATCTATCTACCGGTATCTATCTATCTATCTACCGGTATCTATCTATCTATCTACCGGTATCTATCTATCTATCTACCGGTATCTATCTATCTATCTACCGGTATCTATCTATCTATCTACCGGTATCTATCTATCTATCTACCGGTATCTATCTATCTATCTACCGGTATCTATCTATCTATCTCCGGTATCTATCTATCTATCTATCTATCTATCTATCTATCTATCTATCGGTATCTATCTATCTATCTATCTATCTATCTATCTATCTATCTATCTATCTATCTATCTATCTATCTATCTATCTATCTATCTATCTATCTATCTATCTATCTATCTATATCTATATCTATATATATATATATATATATATATATAAATAAATATATATACAGTATACATGTATATGTATATATATACACACACAGTATATATATATAAGCATTTTTTTATTTACCCTTTATTTATACAGGTAATCTCATTGAGTCACGAGAACTCATTTTCAAGAGAGACATGTATTAGCTCTGCTAATTAGGTTGTGCATTAATTTATCTAGTAATTCTCATTTCAATTACAGGATTTAAATTAGATTTAAAAAACTAACATAACCATACTGTATTTTGTCTTTAAGGGGTTCCTAAGTGAGTCTTTGTTAGTGTTAACATACCTGGGGGTAATATTTTGCTGTGGATGAACCAGTTCCTAATTTCCCATAATCCCCATCTCCAAATGCCCACACAATCTTGCCATCCAAAGATACCACTAATGTGTGGTTGAGCCCACACGACACCTGAGGAATGGAAGTAAACGTTAATATGCCATTTCCATCAGGGAGACTAGAATGTTCATTAAAATTTGAAACGCAGAAAATTAATTGCCTACTTGTCCAACATGATATCCCTCCAGTGCAGTCACCCTTTCAGGCAGCATCTTGTTGGACGTTGACCTTAGACCCAGACGACCGGACTCACCACTGCCGAAGGTGAACAGCTTCCCATCTGCTGTGACGACGGCGGAATGCCGAAAGCCACAAGCGAGCTGAGCAAAGAAGACAGAGCATAATCAAAGTAGTGTTGTATTCAGAAGTTTTTTAACTAATGAAATACTGTATCTTGTGTAGAAAATGTTGGAGATACATGTAAATGGTGAAAAGTTTTTTTTTTTTTTTAATCATGAACAATTTACACTAGCTAAAACTTACAAACACCAAAAATTGTATAACACTGGATGCTGAACACATAAATGCAGCAATTTAGTTAAAAAATGTTCTTGAGGGCCCCCTACTTGTAACAACAATAAAATTAGATTCACATTTACTGTATTGTCAGTGACCCAATGAACACTAATGTCCTCCTGTATGTTGCAAATCAGTATTTGAAGCTGCCATCAAGTGCTTTCTGTTGTGGAAATGGGTGCATGTGACACTTTATTAAAGTCAAAATTTTTACAAAAGCTGATGACCTTGTACAACTAAACAGATAAACTGAATAAATCCTAAATTTACCTGGATGACCTCCTCTCCTTGTAAAGCCTCTATCTGTTTGGGTCTCCTTTGTCTTTCACTGTTGCCATGGCCCAGTTTGCCGAAATCTCCATCTCCCCAACTGAATACCTCTCCCGTTTCAGTCAGGGCCATTGAGTGTCCATCTGAACCACAAGATGTCACCAGCTGGGTCACCACATACCCTGCCCACAGGATTGACAGACAGTTATTCACAATTAAGGTAGAACAGGAGAAAATTAAAATGATTTCTTTGAATAGACACAGCAAGATAAATTATGTGAAAATTTAAAACATTCCTTTTTTTTTGTTCACAAAGATATTGAAAACAAAAGAAAACTACGGTAATATTGATCAACCGACCAGCTGCATTCGTAGTCCTTTGATGAATATGTACCTTGAAATGCAGAAATAATAGTGGGAACAAAGAGGTCATCAGAGTTCCCTTGGCCCAGTCTACCATACTGCCCTTCACCTACAGCCAAAACGGATCCATTGGATTGGACTAGAAATGTACAGTTCTGACCGCACACAACCTAGTAAAAAATATATATACATAAATATGACAAAACTGTGGTAATCACAGAGACTGTATCCTGAATGAAAATGTAACTACCTGCTGTGTATGTAACAGAGAGGGAGCCAGTGTAGGCATCATGAGGTTTGCCCCCATTCCTGCTAATTGTCCATATCGTCCGTTCCCCCAAAGGTACACCTCACTCCTACCTCCCTCTTGCCAGTCCTACGAAACACAGACACTTGTGTAAAAAATTGTTTAATTCCCTGTAGCTTTTGGACTTTGATAATGTTTGCAGAAATTCTTAGATAAATAACATTGCCCACTGTTACCTCTGGCCTGTCTGTGGCCCATGACATCAGCTGTTCATCCATCTTGAAACTCCACTTACTATTGTCCTAGAAGTCAAGTAACCTGTTTAAAACAACTGGACACATCAAATTACATTAATTTAGCCCCATCAACATCAACACTTACCAGTGCTTTGACAATGTTAGAGTGTTCCACCTCCTGAAACTCGGAAACGACAAAGGATTCAGGGAAGGCAGTACCACTGGCAATAGCCTCTGCACTGCAGACAGTAGTGGCATAGGTGAGCAGCCAGCTCCACTCTGATGGGCAGGACTGAGCATCAGGACAGGTGTGGTGTGGGGGCCATGGGTAAGTGCACAGATGCTTTTCTAAGGACAGACCAACAGCCAAGGAGGCCAGACTCTGCAGGAAGGCGCTGTGGACGAGCTGATCGCCGGCGGTCACGTGGCTCTGCATTTACAGAACACACAGACATATGTCTGAGCGGAAAACACCAAAACAGTAAATCAACTTCCAAACATTGTCTCAGTAATGACCCGCTCGTAGCTGTACTGCTCCTGCAGCAACAAGGGCAGCCTCTCCAAGAAGACAGCCAAACAAGGCGCCAGATTCAGGCCCAAGATGTTCTGGCTTCTGAGGACCATACGGCAGGAGGCCAACACATGGTTCTGACTGATCCAGCCAGGGGTGCAGCAGATCAGCAAAACATCCTGGAAGATAAAGGCCATGGAAATAAGCAACAGTACAATAAACACTGTACGTCTATTAATAACTTAACTTACCTTGGACCTTCCAAAACAAACAGCTACACCTAAGTTTGGTATCCAGGTAGCGCTGACAACTGAACCCAGTCCAGTAGCGGTCTGTAACACTGAACCATCCTGTGTGAAACAGTTCACATGTTATGTTACAGTACAATATTTAGATTATCACATACTCGATTCAGAACATGAATATAGGAGGTGGCTGGTCTGGTTTTATGTCAGGATGTGCAGCAGCAGTGAAGTTATATATTTTTGTTTTACCTGCAGAGACCAGATGTTGAGCAGCCCCCCTATCCCCCCTGAGACCAGAGCCAGTCCACTGGAACAAAATGAAAGCAACTTCACTGCTGTAATATGACCATGAAGAACAAAGGCACACCTCGCACCATCCTGCTAAAAAATAAAAATAAATAGGACATAAGAATTTAATGGTTAGTTCTGATTCTATAAATAAATATACAGTATTTTCAAACAACTTAGAGAATGAATGTAGCCATTTTGAAGATCTATTTTAATACTAAGTCTGCAAGAAAATCATTATTAGGAAATTCAAATTGACCTGGACTTCACTGTTCTTATCCTGGCTTGGGGGGCTGTTCAGTATGTTGGGCAGAGATACAGTAGTCCCACCCTGTGGTAGTGTCCAAACATACACCGAGCCATTCAGACAACCTCTACAGACACATGAAGAGAGAAAAAACAACGCAACAAATGCATGAATAAAAACACTCGTGTGAATATTAAGATTAATTTTCTTGTTTGAATGCTACAAGTACCATATTTTCCGGTGTATAGGTCGCACCTTTTTATGGTTTTCTCAAGGCCTGCGACCTATACTCAGGTGTGACCTATATATGGCTTGTTATCACTTTCGGTGAAACAAATTTTTAAATCCAGCTCATTTCACAATTACGTTCATTTATTAAGGAAAAGTTCAGCTCAGACATATATTTGCTATAATTTTTATCAAACAAATAATTGTTTTTAAGTGTTAATCTTCTTAAAAGCCTTGCTGTGCGCTCCTGTGGCAGACATTTGCAGCAGAGCTAAACGTAGGTGCGACCTATACACCAGTGCGACCTATCTAGGGATTTTTCCAATCTATTGGTGATAATTGGACAATGCGACCTATACACAGTTGCGACCTAGCCTGGTTAAAACCAGACCCTTGTCCTTCACTTTGCTTTGTACTAGGGTCTGGGATTTCTCCCATAGACAACGATTTCTCCGGTCGATTTTTGACCGGACCAATCAGAGAACAGAAGGCGGATTACCGGACCAATCAGAGAACAGAAGGCGGAGTTTTGAACGACGTCGACTGACGTCGTCAGTTAAAATGGCTGCCGCCACGAAGGAATTTTCATGAAAACAAGGTAAAAAACTATTATTTCTTTGCTGAGAAAAAATATATTTCTTAGCTGACGTTATATCAGAAGTGTTCCTGAGCTTAACAGTTCCTAAATCAATTCACGAAATGGTCAAATCTGCTGGATTTAAATTGTTTCGGTTTGACATTTTCCAAACAGCCTCGGGTGCGCTACGAAAATAAATGATAAAAAATCGAATTTTATCTCAAATGTTTCATCTAGGCCAACAGTCAGTAAATTAGAGCCATATAATTTAGGGATGGGGCAGATCCGATCCAGTATCGGTATCGGTATCCGATACCAGCAGAATGTAAGTATCGGGTATCGGAACCAACCTGCCGATATTTCCGATACTTTCTAGATGTCAGAGAGCACATATATTTCACCATACTCTGTGACTTCTGTCTTAACATTGTTACTTAGCGGTATATTAGTGTTCAATTATAGATTAAATCTGTATCTGTTGATAAAATTCAACAAGAATTACAACTCATATAGTGCCAGAATTAAAAATAAGACTAGAAAATGGGGAGTAGAATGTGATGATTTCCCATAATGCTTAGCAGTATTTTAGACTAGTGTTCCTTGCACCATGAGTCAGAAGGACGTCTGTGGAAGAGACCTGCCTCTTCTTGTATGCCATTTGTTTGTGAATTACTGTAGTGAGGCTCAGAGTGTCTTCTTTGGGTTTACCTCACACAAGTCCGAGTTTTGTGCAACATACGTGCTCTCCCTTCAAGAACTTAATTATTACAGCCTCCTATGCTTGAACACCGATATCGGATCGGAAAAGTATCGGTATCGGTCAATACTCAGTGGTTATGTATCGGTATCGGATCGGAAAAGTATCGGTATCGGTCAATACTCAGTGGTTATGTATCGGTATCGGATCGGAAGTGAGAAATGTGGATCGGTGCATCCCTAAATCATACGTGAGCAGAGTGAACAGGAGGGGGCTCAACACACAGCCCTGGGGGAGAGCCAGTGCTGCGGGTTATGGTGGAAGAGAAGAAGTTATGGATGCTCACAGACTGTGGTCTGTTTGTTAAGAAGTCTAGTCCCCAGTTACAAATGGAGGGGCTTAGTCCTAGTGTGGGTAGTTTGTCCACCAGAGTCTGGGGAATCATGGTGTTGAAGGTAGACGTGAAGTCCACAAAGAGCATATGGACGTAAGAGTCCTTCTGTTCCAGGTGGGTGAGACCAGTGTGGACCACAGAGGAGATAGTGTCCTCTGTTGATCGATTCTTGCGGAATGCATACTGATGAGGGTCCTCGCTGATGTTGATGGTTGTTTGATGTGGGTCATGACCAGTCTATCGAAACATTTAGTGACTATTGGGGTGAGGGCCACTGGCCAATAGCCATTCAGACTAGTCACTGNATTTCCCATAATGCTTAGCAGTATTTTAGACTAGTGTTCCTTGCACCATGAGTCAGAAGGACGTCTGTGGAAGAGACCTGCCTCTTCTTGTATGCCATTTGTTTGTGAATTACTGTAGTGAGGCTCAGAGTGTCTTCTTTGGGTTTACCTCACACAAGTCCGAGTTTTGTGCAACATACGTGCTCTCCCTTCAAGAACTTAATTATTACAGCCTCCTATGCTTGAACACCGATATCGGATCGGAAAAGTATCGGTATCGGTCGATACTCAGTTGTTATGTATCGGTATCGGATCGGAAGTGAGAAATGTGGATCGGTGCATCCCTAATATAATTACACACTGGTAGCAGAAAAAATATCCACCGAGTGGTTTCTGAGCTATTTATCTGATAGCCTGGACCTCGCCAGGCTAAACTAACAAAACTCCGCCTTCTGTTCTCTGATTGGTCCGGTCAAAAATCGACCAGAGAAATCGTTGTCTATGGGAGAAATCCCAGACCCTAGTACAAAGCGAAGTGAAGGACAAGGGTCTGGTTTTAACCAGGCTAGTTGCGACCTATACACCAGAAAATACTGTATGTTTTAGAAATGACTATTCAGAGTTAGAACAAAAAAGTGTAACTCACACAGCCATCAAAAGTCTAGGTATGGGTACTCTGCCAGCTAGCGGGCACCATTCTGCAATGTTAACAATGCTGGTGTGGTAAAGAGAGTGCAGAGTCACCCAGGTGCCCCCAGAGCGTCCCAATACTTTCACCACCTCTGACCTCCCCAAACATAGCAGCAGATGTCCAGTAGGGTCCCATTTCAGGGAACTCACACTGTCCTACAGAGTGAAGCAAAGAACAGGTAAGCTATGAGCTGCGTCAAAACAAATTATTATACCATGTGGTCCAAAAAGTCGATGAAACATGAGAGAGAGCAGAGCACTGTGCTTAAAAACATAAAGTACAAAAAGTAGAATAAAAGCTGATGGAAAGTGTTCAAACTCCTTCAAGGTTTCTACAAGTTTAATAAAGTTGACTGTTGTTTAAAAAATAAAAGAGATTTATTCAAGAAATTTTCTCCGAGTGGATTCAAGAAAACTTTATTCATCTTTTACACTTTAACAATGTTGACAAACAGGAGCAACTTTCAAAGGACAAGTGAGTCAAGTGTGTAAAGCCATTCCCAAAAAGAAACGGGATTAAGGAAGTAATACAGTTATTAAAGGAACTAAGTATTTACAGTGAGCAATATTTACTTTATGAGTTATTTTGAAGTAGTCAGAAAAGTTTCAATTAGTTTGTTTTCATTTGTGTGTTTTTTTAAGTGTGTGTGTGATAAATTACAGTTACTGTGAATGTAATGCATATGACAAACCTGGAAGAGTGACAGAACCACAGGCTGTGTGTTCTCATACATTTCAGTTGTAGCCAAAAGGATCTTCCCACTGGTATAACCCACAGCAAAAGGCTTGTCCTCCGTGTGCCAAGCTACGCAGTAGGGGGCTGAGTAATTGAACAGATCAGTCCAAGTAAATAGAATTTTCCTTTCTTTAGGATGCTTCTATCTCAATAGTAAATCTAAAATTAGACCTTGCAAGCTGTTACTTTAGTATAAAGACAAGAAAAAATAAGCTACCGGTACTTGAGCATTTGTTCCTGTCTGATTACAGTCAAGCCAGGCTCTTAACATAACCATACAGGTGTAAGTACTACCAATCTTTTAGCTGAACAAAGAAGCAATTTGTTTAATCAGACATGTATGTTCATTATCCAGTTAACATAAGCAGCTTTCTCCTCACCCTCATCCCTGTAACAGTGACTCAGCTCAGTTCTCTTCACCAGCAGATCCAGATCCTGCACAGTGACTTGCAGCCAGCAGAGGGAGCCATCCAGCCGCCCCACCAGCAGGCTCTCAGCAGTTCTGCTCTTGTAGCTGGCGGTCTGGTCCAGCAGGTACAAGTTGACGCTCTGAGCCCAGCAAAGAGCTGTGACCCGAGAACTCTGAACATTTACATGACAGAGAGTCCCTGGAATGTGACAGAAATGATTCAGATTAAGTTCTCACTTCAACACTTGCTCTTCTCAAGGGCAGACGTCTCCTCTCGGTCTCCGCTTTGCTTTTGCTTTTTGTCTTGTCTGTGAAACTGTCTGAGAGCCTCTCTTCTACAAAATCTTCAGAATCATAACTATGGACTTCAATTTGGTCAGTTGGTCCCTCAGCACAACTGATAACATTTCTTCAACAAGAAGACAGGCTGTAGGCGAGCCGATTTGCCCTGTTGGCATGCACACAGCTGGATATCTCATCGACTTGATGAGGTGTCTATCTCGGCTGTCATCTGTGGATCTTAAGGACGCATATTTAATTGGATTTGTGATAACTGGTTCCTGCTTTTTGGATTCGGCTAGTTCCTGGTCTATCAACACACAAGGAAAACGTCGGCGGCAAATCTGGACCTGGTCAGGCTGCCTCCCTTACATGATGGCTTGGTTCATGTCTCGAGAACCCAGACTTTTGGCTGAAAGGATTACATCTCTGGGATTTTTCTCAGGCACGTTCCATTGGAATGGTCATTTTTAATTTGGACATTTCGAAAGCGAGTGGACCGACACAGACTGAAGGTAGATGTCATTAAAGTTCTGCCTGTCCCCAAAACAAATCGTGTTTATCTGAAATTTGGCTCCCTGACTGGCCGTCTTATCTCAACACGCCTGCAGAAGTTTTGTAAACTTGACGCTCTCACCCCTCCCAACCCTTCTGCTGAAGAATTCCACTGACTTATCAGAGGAGCCCAGCTGAATAAACATTCTGTCATCATTTTAGGACTCTGGTCGGCAGCTTCCCCCCACCCTACCCCGCCCATGAGTGTGCACAGATCTCCAGAGGGAACTACTGTATATGAACTGAGTGATTCTATCTGAACTCTGCAGTGCCTCTTTGAGCTGGCTGCTCAACCGCCTTTGAATCCCCCCCCTGCCTTCTGCATAATGTCAGCATCATTATGTGCTTGTGTGCGTAACTTTTTTCATTACCACATTTTTGACCTTCAAGCAGAGGTCAAAAATGTGTTAGAAAATTGTTTTGTCTCCAAACCCTATGTGTCATTTTTCACCACTTTTATCGTCTGTCCAACAGATCTCACTTGTAAATGAGTCTTCGAGGCTCAATGTGACTTATCTGTTTAAATAAAGGTTGGATGAATGAATAATATCCAAGTATATCTAAATATACATAATTCAAGTTGAAGCGCTACATCAACTTGGACCATGCAGAATAATTTAGTAGTTTAATTCCACAGCAGAGAAAGTTCTGTAGTCCCTGTAATAGGTCTGGGGAAAAATAAATTGTAGCCAAAAGTAAATATAAATATAACATAAATATAAAAATAAATGTTTTAACATATATGCATATCGGCCAAAAATCCAATATTGTGCATCCCTAGTATGCATAGAATCAACAAAAACATTTACCGGTAGTTGTTGACACTAAATCTAAAGTTTGAACCAGTTTTGAATGATGCTGACCTCTGATGTTCATGATGTTGATGTGTTTGTTCTCAGGGGCAGCCAGAAAGTTTCCCCCACTGCTCCAGTATACAGGAGACATGTGCTGACATCTGGCAGCTCTCTCATTGCTTGATCGGTCCGCCTTGCTGAAAAGCATCAAGAAAAAAAAAAAGGGAATTTCAGGCACTGCTACTATAGATTGCCATTTAGTTTATAGCAACTTATATAGCAACTCTGCTATATAATCAATGTTTAAAGTATGTTTCTTTGACTACAAGAACCCTGAAATATGTTGCTTACTTTTTAATAATATAATAATTATGAATACAGATAAATCAGATCATTTAACAATAAACATAACACTAAAACACAAGTCAAACAATACTAAAATACACAGATATAACCTAGCCATGCAGGAGAAGGTGGTCTGTAACTCCACAGCATTTTGGTTGATTCTCCACAACTGCACCACCTTGTCTTGAGAGCATGTTGCAAGCAAACTCTGCTCACTGTTCCAAAAGCAGCTGGCAACCTGTACAAATAACAAGAAACAAAACAAATTTGTATTACCGTATTTTCCGCTGTACACGTCGCTCCACCCTATAAGTTGCATCAGTCTATATTTGTCAAATAAAGTGGAAAAATCCATAAATATGTTGCTTCGCCATCTAAGTCGCATCTATTATGCGTCACCGCTGACAACCTGGAAATTTGGACCAAACCCAGAAATGTGGGCCGGTGTTGTGCCAAAAATTGATGGGCAAAAAATTTAAAATAAATAATCGATGGGTTGCCAAATGGCAGCCACAGGAGCGTGCACGGGAGAACTTTAACAAGAATTTAACAAGACCAGGGGCGTAGCCAGGATTTTATGAGGGGCGGTTCGTTTAAAGGAAAAGTGGACCTTGAAAGAGCAACACGCCTCTGTGGTTCACTGGAAGCGCGTCCGGTTGCCACTCCAAACATGTTCTCGACTCGGGTTCGATCCTCACTTGGTTGAACTTATTGTACGTTTGTCTTTTACTGGATTTAAAAAAAGGACTTTGTGTTAACCACAGGCATATTAACTCTTTTTTTATCCAATAAAAGACAAGCTTAAAATAAGTTCAGCCAAGTGAGGAGTTCAACCAAGTGAGGATCGAACCCGAGTCGAGATAAGGTTTGGAGAGGCAACCCGACGCGCTCCCAGTGAACCACCGAGGCGTGCTGCTGTTTCCAGGTCAACTTTTCCTTTAAACGAACCACCCCTCATAAAATCCTTAGGCGGGACTTCATAGGCAAAGTGGTTGGTTAGTTCGAACCGAGCGACCCCCCCCCCGCCTACGCGCATGACAAGACTAACACTTAAAAACAATTATTTGTTTCTTCAAAATTATAGTAAAGGTGTGTCTCAGTCTAACGTTTGCTTAATAAATGCACTTTAATGGTCAAATCAGGTATATTTCAAAAATAGTTTTGCTGCCTAGGCGCTTGGTGAACGCGCAGAGGAAGAAAAAAGGGAGGAGGAACGCGGGTCGTTTCTCAGAAAATTAACAAGAAAAACACCTAAACAATTATTTGTTTGCTCGAAATTATAGCAAAGGTGTGTTTCAGTCCAACATTTATTTAATAAATGCACTTTAATGGTCAAATTAGTTGCATTTTGCCGGGGCGGTTTAGCTGGTTTGACAGTTCCAAGCAGCGAGCAGAACGAAGGTGGGGAGACTATGGCAAGCCAATTGAGTCATTAATAGCTGGTGAAGATTCTCAGTAATCCAGGGCATGGTAAATTCAAAAAAGTTCAAGAAAAAATTAAGTATAAAGTAAAGTATAATAAATAAAGTCCAGTTGTTTTTGTCTTGAACTTTTTTGAATTTGTCATTATAGCCACGTTTACCTATTACATGGTAGGAAAATGGTAATATTTCAGCCAAAAATTGGTTTATAAATACACTATGAGAAAAAAATCCATAAATATGTTGCTTTGGCCTATAAGTTGCCGGTCATGTAAATTATACAAAAAACTGTGACTTACAGGCCAAAAAATATGATATACAGTATTCCTTGCGAGTGACAAAAAAATCATTAAAATGTGCCACTTGTAAAATTATAGCACTAGAAAACTCACCTTGTTATAATGCCCCTCGAGTCTCTTAAGAGGACATTTGCGCAAATCACCAGCCAGGTCGCTGTATGTTTGAGGACGTTTGGGAGTTTCTCTCCCTGCAGCAGCCAAGGCCTTCACCAGCTGCTGTGCTGCCCATTGTCTGTGCTTACTGGTAAGTCTTGCAGATAGGACGCAAGCAGCTAATGCATTTGCCAGCTCCAGAGGGCCCACTCTGGCATGCAGACGAGGTGAAGGGGATGGAGGTAAAGATGAGGAGCACCTGCCTTGGTTTGCTTCATCTAGGCCAAACGGGCACATTGCCAAATGGTAAATGACACGGTAATTAATTACTACATGTAATGAAATGAAACAAGTATGAGTCACTTTCACCATTAGCTTCGTGTTCAGCTCTGTCAGGGCTGAAACAGTGAATGCTCTTCTCAGTGAGCAGGGACACCAGACGCTGTGTGACTAGAAATGTTGGTGGTGTTTGATCACTAAGGTCTGTCTGCTGCAGGACCCCCTGGGTCGCAGTTGTTAAAGTTGTCCTCTGTGGTGGATCAGTGATGGCTCCAATGTTCACCCCCGTTGCTGCCGTCATTAGGTCCTAAAAAAAATTAATACACTGAGTGAAATGATAAAAAGCACATGTTTTCCTGCATGTTAATCAACTGAAGTGAGACATGACTGAAAAAGTTACTGCTTTAAATTTCAAGGACCACAATGCATCATTTGATACTCACATTTTGAAACTACAGTACTGCATATAATTTATAATTGGAGAAAAAAATACATTTGTTGCACCAGACCCATGTGTTGTGACACATTTTTTGTTTTGATTTTATGTGTGAATGGGCACACCGTTTTCTTGCAGACATTTGAAGGTAAGCCTTACTCACACCCCAGCCTAAATGCACACCGGTTTATTTTCTATTTACAATATCCTAAGGTGAAAAGCAGCTAAATGCCTGGTATATTAAATCTAGGCTGTAAAAGTACACAATATATTATGTGTATAAGTATGCAAAACTTTTGTGTATCAGTAAGTGGAGTCAAACTGTGGAATAATTTGAATATTGAATTCAGACAATGTCCAAACATAAAACTGTTCAAATTATCATAAAAACATATGATTATATTAATATTTAATTGTTGTTTTTGTTATTGATGCTAGTTTTGTTTTTTGGTGAAGTTAAATAAATAATTGTGCTGTATTTTTTTTACATATTAAAAAAATAAACTAAAACTAAACTAAAATATTAAAAGTTACAAATAATTATATTTACCTAAATGTCAAACAAGAAGTCAAGTGTCTTAACTGTGATTTTAATGTGTATTTTATGTTCAAACACTCAAAATCTCTACATTTTGACAGAAAAAAGCCAACCTGAGTACAAATCTCCACCAGTTGCCTGTAAGCAGCAGGACTCTGAGACACAATGCAGCTGATGGCTGAGGTCAGAAAGGTGAGGCAGGTAGAGTTGTTGCGTTCTGTCACCAGTCCCTTCCCACCAGACTGAATGTCCACACAGGTGTGTGCTCTGCCACCTGCAGCTAAAGTCATCAGACGCACCAGGATACGGATATCTGCAAGCCCCAAGGACTCTAGTCCGTTAGACTGGCTGGATACTGATGCGCTGAAAAAGAAGACAAAAAAGAACAGCTGAAAACAGCAGCTGGAGCCAAAATAAATCAAATACTACTGTGGAAATATTTACCTTGAGGCGGTTTGAGACAGAGCTCTCATCACCATGCTGTACGCCAACAAAATCTGTGCTGTGGACGTGACTCTTCGTAAAGCTTTCATTCGATCGTGCGAATCCCTCAGAGACACCGCCTGCTGCCCGAGGCTCAGACAGGTCTTCTGGTCAACATGGGCACCACCTAGTGCCAAAAACACATCAAAATATACTGTCTTCAGATACAAGCACTATGTTATACTGTAAAAATATGTATATTTACTATTTAAAAGACTTTAAATGATTTGTGAGGGGAAAAAAAGATTTTGTTCAAGAAAACAAAAGAAAATAATACATTTAGAGGCGGCTCTTGTAGGACAGGATGAGCTGTAAACTAGAGCACCAAGTGGATCGGGTTCAGTAAAGAAAATGGGATCTGGTATGAGCTTTTTTTCTGTCAGCCCCAGTGGTCTCAGTAGGACTCCAAAATCCTCGAGTCCTGTCAATTTGTCTGTGTCTTCCTCATCTTGGTGGCTCATTTCCCATTCATCTGAATTGGGGGGGAGGGAGGCATAAATCATGATATAAAATTATCTTTAAGACTTAGCTGCACAAAAGTACAAAATTTTGATAGAAATGTCTTTGTAGCAAATATGTTACCTACCATCTGAAGTGTTATCCACTTGGCCAATCAAATCAGATGTCAGACCTTTAATCCTGAAAAAAAAAAAAAAAATCAAGATCAAGATGAAGAATGGTATACTTGTATACATCTTTTTTAGAAAATGTGGAAATAAACACTTCAGCCATTTGATTCTCTTTACTTGCATTATTTCTAATACTCTGTATATCTTATGTACCTTTCATGTTTGGAATTTGGATCACTTGAATTAGCAGCCAGATACTTTTCTCTGCAGGAGTTGCAGAGGAGGTAGAACGGGAAGTTGGAGCCACACTCTCCTTTGAACCAGACGTCCACATAAGCACCGGTACTGTCGTAGCCTTTGCGAGCAGCACTCTGCCCACAACCTGGGTGTCGCCGCTTTATGTGATTGTTAAACTGCAGGGTGAAGGTGCTGCACAGCTCACATTTTACCATCTGACTGTGTTC